>JBBPBT010000811.1:8230036-8250452 GCA_037974875.1 Cicer bijugum | reverse complement strand
ATATAATTTAGTCTTAAATAAAAAATAAAAATATAACCATAATAAATATTAAATAAAAAATAAAAAGACCAAAAATAAATTCTAACCTTTAATAAAAACGAAATGCATTTAATGCATACTTTGTAAGAGTAAAAAAAAAATATCATTAATTGTATTTTAATCTTTTCAAAAAACTAAAATTTTGAGATAAAAAGATAAAAATAAAAGGACAAAAATTAGAGACTATAGAAGTACTCATTATATTATCATGTGAAGTCAATTAGTCAAATATTTTGACGGTTGTGCATATTTTTAACAATTTGGAAAATGGTACTTTGATTCCTTATAGTCACATCTCTCTCAATTTTCCCTCTATTTCTCTCTTATTTTTACTCTTCCATCAAAGATATGAAGTTCATAATTATTTTTTATTTAGAATCACCTCTCTTATTATTATTTTTCTCTCCTTTTAATAAGTGATTTCTATTATAGTGTAAATTACCAATGTAATAAAGAAGGAAAATTAGAACTAACTTTTTTAGTATAGTGTTAATTAGTTTATATATACTTCATCTAATCAATAATCACTAATCACAAATATAAACAAAAAATCAATAAGACAAATTAACTATAAGCACCCAATGAAAGTGATAGGAAAGTGAACCACATATTTATATGTATTGTCCACATTATTTACTGTAAACCCACCGATGTAAGACATTTACAAGTGAGAAAAGTAATAAAGCTCCAAAACTTGTTGGTGTTCTTTTCAAGCTTTCTTTACACATACATTCACTTCACAGTCCACACTTGCACATGAGTGAAATAGAGGAGTTGTTTTTCATAGGAAAATTAAAAATAATTTTAAAATAATATTAAAAATTTGCATATAAACTTTTGAAAGCAGTTGATAAAAACATTTTATAACGAGTGTTTATTTAATACTATTTTTACCTTTTAAGGATTGCCATTAAACAATAACACGGGTTTGAATTAGATGTAGTATGATTGTAAACAGTCAAAGTCAAATCATCTCGATTGTTCAATTAAAGTATGGGATTTAAATTTAAAGACAAATTATATTTAAAAAATAAATAAATGGTGATACCTTTTAATTTAAATTATACAATTTTAATCGGATGGACGAAAAAATATAGATGCGTGCAATTGTACTTTCACATAGCCTAGCTAGATCCCAATAAGAAATATATAAAATATAAGTTTAATTTATATATATATGTAAAAGAACATGGTTTAATTTTTTGAAGTTATATGGTGATTTTTTTTTTGGAAATTATAAAGATTATATTAATTTTGGGTTAGTATAAGCTTCATATAGTATGTTAAAAAATAAAAAACAGTATATTTTTATTAATATTGATTCGATGCCAATTCAACATTTGAATCTCGTACTTTTTTAATTATTCAATGTAGTGTCCAATTTTGATTACTTTGCATAAAATAGAAGAAGATTATTTATTCAGAAAATATTTATCTAATTAAATCAATATACATAAAAGTGAGTGTGCTAGTGAATATGTGAGATAATTATCTACTCACTCGTTCTTATAAATATAAATAAAAGTGTATTGACAAAAATTGATAAATTTGGACATTGTGAGTCAACAAATGGATGGAGTAAGCTGCAAGATAATTCTGAGTTCTAAGTTCCTTCTCCAAAGTTCTAAAAATTGACATAAAAAACTTGATTCGAATAACCATAATACGCTACATTGATTTGAAGATTGCTGGAGGGAACATAAATCTGGGTGGTCATTTTGGTTGGAATCTACCTACACTCGACAACCAGAACTAGGATCGATGGAAAACTCAAATGTAGGTGATTTTTGGTTTTTAAGATGTAACATAAATGGTGCAAAATGGTGTACATGAACTTGGAAGTGACTCAACTGAAGTTCAAAAAATAACGCATAAAGAGATGGGAAAAAAAAAATACTAGACATTGTTTTTCATTCGACATTTTGTAGATACAATGAATTTTTAGAAAATTGTGAAGAAAACATCAACGAAAGAAGCCTAGGATATTTTTGAAAAAAGCGATGTTAGAGGTAACAAACTAAAAAATGTGTGTCTTCAAATGTTTTGAAAACAATTTGAAGTGATGCTGATGGAGTCAAATCAAAAAAAAGTTAGTTGAATACTTCAATCGAATCATGTTAATGATAATTATGATTATGTACCTATTTTGCGAATAGAAACAACAAATACTGAATTGGGTAACCTGAACTCATGGTATTTAAATAGCGGTATTTCAACTCACATGAGAAGCAATAGAGAATGACTTAATAACTTTGATGAAAGTAAGAAAACAAGGTGATGTTTAGTGATAATATAATAGTTCATACTAAAAAATAAAAAATGTTCTAATTAATGAAAAAATGAAAAGCAACCTCTACTCTCAAGGGTCCGATATGTACCAAGTATGGAGAGTAATCTATTGAGCATAGCACAATTTTTCTGAATTGATGCACATCTTCTATTTTTATTTTATTTAAAAAAGAAATGAAAGGGATAAATCATAAAGCAGGTTTTCTATTAAAATGTGGGGTATGTGTACAAATTTAGGGGTGTCAAGTAAAATTTTGTGTGTTGTGAATTGAGACGGGCCTACAAATAAGAGCCCAAAGTGAAAACAGTATGTCCTAAAGGGATAATGATAAGGCTATGACTATGGTGGATACTTCATTTCACTGAAGCAATTGCAAGAAAGGAAACAACAGAAAAATGGTTCAAACGCTGTCAATGCCCGTGGCACCTTCACTCTCTATCATCTGCAATGCTCATTTCTCCAACAGAGTTTCCTTCCCTGTTATCAACGCTCCCAAACCAAAGGTAGCAAATGTCACATAATTAGGGTTTCGGAATTGTAGGTTCTGATTCTGATTGAATTGTAGGTTCAAAGATTAAGCATTGTGTGCGTTCGTGTTGGTGGTGTGGAAATTCCAAACAACAAACGAATTGAATTCTCGCTGCAGTACATTCATGGAGTTGGAAGGAACAGAGCGCGAAAGATTCTAAGTGATATCCAAATGGAAAACAAAGTGACAAAGGAACTGAGCGAGGAAGAGCTTATTATTCTCAGAGAGGAAGTATCCAAATACACCACTGAAGGAGATTTGGTAAATTAAATGCTTTTATATAATCTTGTTTTTGTTTTGTGTTAGATTCTTTCTTTGTGATGATTTAATTTGTTTGGGAATTTCAGAGAAGGTTTAATGCACTTAATATTAAGAGATTGAAGGAGATCCAGTGTTACAGAGGAATAAGGCATATTCAGGGACTTCCTTGTAGAGGACAACGTACCAAGAACAATTGCAGGACATTGAAGGGTAAGAAAGTTACTGTTGCTGGCAAGAAGAAAAAGTAAATTTTTACTTTTTTATTGTAGTTGCTTCACTTGTTGTGTTATAAGACAAACAAAAAACCAATGTTATCGACAGTGGAATTGTTTTTTCATTAAATTGAATGTAATGTAATTTATCTGTTGTGGAAGTTTAAATGAAGTTTATTAACAATTTATTGAACCGTGAGCCACTGGTTGGCCACATTGGGAAGAAAAAAAGTTATGGACATATAGGGTTAATAAAGTTACATGATCCTCTTGGCATATCTGTTAGCTAAAAATTATTGTTTTCATATGTGCCTTTATGATGTTGGGTTTAATGCATTGCATGGTTCCTAGCTTCTTTTTTTGGTGTGGCTCCCCTGTGGCAGTAGGTCTTCTCTAAGACATAGTGCGGCCATGGGATCCCAAAATTTTCTTTCTCTTAGTAGATATTTATACACATTATAATATTAATTAATGTACTATATATATTACTTGTTTCACATAATATTATTAACAATTGAGTGTCGCAGGGGTTAAGTTCTGCTTGCTTTATCAATGGTTGTATGTGTTGTTCAACTTTAAATGGTCGGTCTGCTAATTTGCTGAACGATTTTTGGTGTGTCAGACTAATATAAATTGTTTTACAGTCTAGTAGTGTCTTGAAGTTTTGCAAATGCTATCAATTGTTCAATCTTTGACATTAGATGAGCCTGTGTTAAGTGCATGATTGGCTAATTATTAGTGAGGGAAATGTAATTGAATAGCATAAAGTTACCTTACTAGTTTTTAGGTTTTTTATTAAGAGGGGACCGAATAGGGACTAAGCTCATGTTCATTTCTACCTCCCCAAAAGACTAATTGACAGTATTATCAGCATCGAACTTTTCTATTGGTAATATTGTAGGCAAAAGTAGAAAACCTAGCACATTCCATGGAGCATTTCTCCAATTCTTCCTTGGTTTAGTTAACACCAATATCATTTACTCGGTTGTATTCTTTTCCACAGGTTTCTCATAAATGATTTTCCTATTAGAGTTCTCCTTGTAGTCCTTTCAGCTCCATTGTTTTTAGTTTTCAGAGGAAATATTATGTTTCCTCCTCTTGTATTGTTTCACCAGTTTATTTTTATGTATATATACAACTATATATAAAAAAAAAATTGTGATATTATTGTATATAATAGTTGTGGAGTGGTGGTAATCCTTTCGAAAACACGGCCAATAGGTACCATGTTCGATTGGAATTTTGGTAGCAAACTTTTACTATAGAAATTCAACAAAAAATATGCAGCTGCAATCTTCCTGGACTTCTTACATGCACAAGCATGCTATACCTGCGAAAAATTTACCCTACCAAAAGGTTTCTCATGGTCAACAAAATACAGATGAAAGTGAAACTCAAGTCTGCTCACGAGTTATAGAAAATCGAAGTTATAAGAAACAGTCCCACACAAGAGAGCAAGGGTAAGCTCCTAATGAGAGGAAAAGAAAATTCTCACGAAGAGAGAGGACCACTAGCACTTGTTAATTTTAGATTTTTTCATGAAAAAATAACAATTAATGAGAGAAAATGATACAATTACCTTTAATTTTTTTCTTTTTGAAAATTACAAATTATTCTATGTCATTTTTTTCTCTACTCTCATTTAGGTTTTCATCCAATAAGTTTTCTTCTCTTTTTCGATTAATCTTTGTTTTTTGGGCCTTGAGTACTCAATTATATTGATAAATTTTAAAATATGTCTATGATATTGATTAAACTAATAAATTTAGAAGAGTTCAATTTGAAATATTTCAATTGTTGTGTTATAGTAAATTTCACATGATTTAGATATTGAAACTATGTCTTGGTGACAAATGAAATATATAACCATTTCACAACACTATATCTACCTCTGGCTTAATTGGTAGTGGGATATGTGTGGAAACGGTATTTATCTTCTGTAGTTGGCTCAAGTTGGTATGGACATAGAGCATCGTCTATATATGTATAGAGATTAAAATTTATTTTTATAATTTTTTTTAATTATTAAAATTGCACTTTATTTTATTAGAGGTTCAATTTTTAAGATTAGAATAGGATCTTCAAAATCGATTACTTGCATATTTTTGTGATGATATATATATATATATATATATATATATATATATATATATATATATATATATATATATATATATGCTAGGCCTAAAAAAAAATCTCGTGACAAAGGAGAAATAAATTAATATTAGGTCGTGACAAAAGAGGAAAATACAAGTGTGCTACTAATTTAACTCGAAGTTCAACAAAAAAGTGTGATTGTCCTTTCAAACTTAGATCAAAACCATTAAAAGATAGTTTAAGATGGATATTTAGAGTAATTTGTGGAGTTCACAACCATGAATTACATGATACTTTGGAGGGATATGTATTTGTTGGACGCTTAGATGAAGAAGAAAGAAAACATGTTCATGACTTAACAAAATATAATGTTGCACCAAGAAACATATTACTCTCATTGCAAGACCGAAATAAGAACAATGTTACTAAGGTGCCACAAGTATATCAACAGAGGAGTATGATTTGATTGTGCGTGAAAGGTAATAGAACATAGATGCAACATTAATTCAAGTTAATTGAAGATGCAAAATATGTGTGTTGAAAAAGAAAACGTGAAGACTTCGATGCTATAAGAGATATTTTTTGGGTGCGTCCAGATTTTGAGAAGTTGTTGAATTTGTTTCTGATTGTGTTGATTATGGACAATACCTACAAAACCAATAAATACATAATATCATTACTTGAAATTGTTGGTATGACATCAACAAAGAAGACATTTGTAGCTGGATTTGCTTATTTAAAATGTGAGCGAGAAGAAATTTTTTGTTGGGCATTAAATAGGCTAAGAGATGTGTTTGTTACACAAAACAAATTTTTTCAAGTAATTGTGACAAACAAATATTTTACGTTAATGAGTACAGTTGGTATTGTATTTTCACATGTTGTGAATTTGCTTTGTCGATTTCATATCGACAAAAATATTGGAGCAAAATGCAAGCAATATGTCTTAAAGGATAGACGAGAGTTAGTATTGAATATATGGAAAGATATTATGTATTGCAGTGATGAAAAAGAGTATATCATGCGCTTGCACATGTTTAAGAAATCATGTGTCGATAATAAAGTGTTTGTTGATTATGTAAAAGAAATTTGGTTAACTCTTCATAAGAAAATGTTTGTTGAAGCATGGACAACGCAAGTGATGCAGGGGAACACAACGACTAACAGGTATGTAATGCGACTCTAAAACTTTGATTTTGTAATTTTATTATATATTGTTGAATTGCTCAGTGGTGATGATTTCACAACAAGAATTAAAGGATTTTGTGAGGGCCAAAAGCCCTCACAAAGGGGGAAAAATAGCCACAAATGTGGCTTTTGTGAGGGCTTTTGGCAGCCACAAATTAGCTGGTCACAAAATTTTGTGAGGGCTTTTGCAGCCACAAAGTGCTGAAACAGGTTGGATTTTGTGAGGGCTTTTGCAGCCACAAAAGACAGGCTGACTGGATTTTGTGAGAGCTTTTGGCCGCCACAAAATCATGCTGACTGGATTTTGTGAGGGCTTTTGGCCGCCACAAAATCTTGCTGACTGGACATTTGTGAGGGCTTTTGGCCGCCACAAAATCTTGCTGACTGGACATTTGTGAGGGCTTTTGGCCGCCACAAATGCCAACGTAAAATATAAATTAATTTTTATTTTATTTCAATAATTATAATTAATATAATTAATATATTTGTATTGAATATAATTAATATAATTAATATAATTAATATATTTATAAATTAATATTAAAATTTAAATTATAATTAAATTAAATTTGAAAGACTAATAATTAAATTATTTAAATTTAATATATATATATATATAATAAACTAATCTTAATATAATTAAAAATTTAAAATAAAATATTTAAATTAAAAATAAAGAATAATAATTAAATTATTTAAATAATAAAATATTAATTATAAAATATTTAAATTAATTAAAATATATTTAAATTATTAATAATAAAATATTTAAATATTTAAATTAATAATTATAATTAAACATTAATTTAAATTAATGTAAATTATAAATAAATTATAATTTAAATTAAAATTAAATTAAAATTTAAATAATATTAAATATTAAATATTAATTATTAATTATTAAATATTAAAAATTAAATATTAAAAATAAATATTAAATATTAAAATTAAAATAAATATTGTATATAAAAACATAATATTAATAATAATTAAAGCTAGCTATAGCAATCATGATAAAATCAAATAAAACATGCATTCCAAAATTATCAATTAATGTCTTACAAACCCAAAATTAACAAATAATGTCTTACAAAGTGAAAATTAATTAAACACACATTAATAATGTCATACAACCCAATAACAAATTATGAAATTCTTCAAATGATCACATCAATCATCATAATAATTCGTCTGATCAGCTCCACTCCCACCATCATTATTTCCTGCATTCATACCCGACGAAAGAAGTCCTTCAAAAGTATTATGCATTTGTGTTGGAGGAGACATCATGCTTTGAAATTGAATTTCATCTTCAATGGCACCACCAGTAGTCGAAGGAGGAGCCCTAGCTGGATGAGGTTGATTTAAATCTGGTCTGATCAACCCAGCTGTTGGCATAGTCGGTCGATATGCAGTTTGATAATCTGGTTGAGGTTGAGGAAGTTGATGTGAAGATGATGGAGCATATTGATAATTATGAAAATATTGTTGTTGCTGAAACATTGGCGGCTGTTGTTGCTGGAAGGCAGAGCTCGAAGGATCCTGTTGCTGTTGTTGTTGGAAAGTTGGAGGCGGTTGATGCTGTTGGGAGTATTGGGAGTAACTCTGTTGCTGCTGGAAAATTGGTTGTTGGTGCAAGTACTGAGGCCGAGGCGGGAACTGCTGATGAAAGACAGGAGGAAATGAAAATTGTTGTTGTTGAAATTGTTGTTGCTGCTGAAACTGCTGCTGCTGCTCTTGAAACCTCTGTTTCCATTCCTCATTCAATTTATCAATTGCGGCTTGTATCAGCTGATGTGTCCTTTCTTCTTGCTCACTTGCCCATTGCTCCTTTAACTGATCAATATTATCTATCGGCACCGGACGATGAGATCGATCCGTACTAGCATAAGAAGAAGACGTCTCAGTCTGAATATAGCCGGTTGGACCTTTCACAAAGGTTGATGATAAAGTACCGGCTCCCAGCACACGCCCTTTGTACTTGCCACCACTGATGTTCATAAAACTTGCGGTCTCATATTGTTTCCGCTGATCTGGAGTAGCTCGCATAGCAGGAGGAAGAGTAGCTTGATGATCATCCCATTCTTTCATGACATGTTCAAGTTGTTCCTATATTAAAAATCAAAAAATTAAAAATTAAATTAGTTAATAAGTAATATATAATAATTTAAAGATGTAAATATAATTATCAATATATAATAATTACCTGAATCGTTTTTGATAACGAATCAGTATACTCATTTGTTTGAGGATTAACATGAAGATAGCGATGTATCTCAGCCTGAGTGACCTCCCTTCCAAGTTGCTTTTCCTAAAATATATATTAAAATAATGTCAAGTTTATGGTGAAATGTGATGATTAATTGAATAAAAATTAATAGATATATATATATATATATATTATAAATAAATAATTAATTACCATATAATATTTAATTTCTCCAGCAGACATGGAACCTCCCTTATGAGTACTAGTACCCCTCTCAGATGCTCTATTAATCTTTGCTTTTTCTCTCTTCTGTTTGTAAGCATTTGTGTTCCACTTACTCCACAAAGCAGTCCAAACATTTTCACCAATCCAATTAGGTCGTTTTTCTTCGCCCTTATTACGTGCGTAAGACAACATAGATGAGAGACGCTTTGAAAAGCGATGGTCAAATGAAGCCATAACTGCGGCATCATGCTCTCTTTTCCAAGTACATTTAGTCTGTTGTTTGTTTAAATTTAAAAAATATTAAAAATATAATTCAATTAAACAATCAAATGTACGTATATATAATTAATTAATTAGTACTTAAATAAAATAATGTAATCACTTACTTTGAAGCAATGTAGAAACTGATCAACTTCCCTAAATTGAGGTGTCTTATCCTCTTTAATCTCACCCCAAGACAACCATGGCTTTTTGTATTTCTCTTGTATCACTTCAGCAATTGCCTTTGCAGATGGTTTAAAAGGAAGATATCTTCATAATTTACATGCAAATTAAATATAAAAATTAATTAATAAAATAATGTAACATGAAATGCAATAATAAAATATATAACAATCATAGTTTACATACCCATCTCCTTCTGGAATTATGACAATGCGGTTGTAGCAATCAACACATCCGGGTTCCATTATTTCATCTAACGTATAAGGCTCTACTGGGACCTCCGGATATACAGGAATAGCTCCACCACTAGTACCAATGGTCGGCATCGGCATGAGAGATGGGTCATTAACAACACGTGGTCTATCAACTTTTTTCTTACCACGTGATGTTCTGGATATTCCATGTATTGCCGCCGTTCCTGGTCCTCCTGATCCTCCTGAACCTCCTGATCCTCCTACTCCCACTGAAACCATCTCTCTCTCTCTCTCTATATCTCTCTCTCTATATATATATATATATATATATATATATATACATACATCCATATCCATACATATATATAATATAATATATGTGTGTATGTACAATTAACATAAGATTAATTATATGTAAATCATAAAAAAAATAAAGAAATATACATACATGCAGAAATAAATAAATAAAGAAATATATATATAAATAATGATATATCCATACATATATATAATAATGAAATATACATAAATATCGATATCCATACAAATTATATATATATATATATATATATATATATATAATGCCTAATTAATTAATTGTCTTCGTCTTGGTCATCTTCATCATCAGTATATTCATTTGATGAGTGATTTAAGTCAATATTGGCTTCATCGTTCTCTAATTCATCTATTTCTTGTTCATCAACTTCTTCTCCAATGTGTGACTCATGACAAAGTTGACTAATAGTCTCATCTCCAATCACATGATCCAAATTTGACATTTCATCCATTTGAAATGCTACTTCTTCATTTTGACCTGCTTCAACTTCTTCTATTCCACTCGTTGGTCTTGTTTTGATTGCAGCACACCAACCTTGCTTGCTTATGACAGTTGATGGATAAGGAACATAATACACTTGTCTTACATTATGGGCCATGGCAAATGGATCAAACCGTGGATATCTTTTGCTCATTCGAATGTCTACAGTATTGGATATGAAATTGATTTTAGTTCCTCTGCTAGATGGATCAAACCACTTACAGTAAAACAACACCACTTTTTTCGCATAATCTAGGAACGTATAGTCAATTTCATAAATATGCTCAATTATGCCATAGAAATCTTCTACTATACCACTATCAGAGACACTCTTCATACAAACTCCACTGTTAATTGTTTCTTTTCCTTCATTCCAAGATTCAGTGTGAAATTTGTATCCATTGATGTAATAGGTGTGCCATTTTTTGAAACTTCTACTCGGGCCCATAGATAAGTGCCTTAAGTGGATGTTGATAGGAGTTGGTTCTTCCAGATGCACTTGTTGTTGAAACCATGATGGGAAATTTGAATGTATATCATCAGATGATTGTCCCGTATTTAAAAATGCCTTGATCGATGACCATATATATATATGGTGAATATCAATTTAATCATATAATAAAATATAATTATTTAATAAGATCGGAGAGGAATTTCAAACGTACTCAATGTATGGTTTAACTTCAGTGCAGTTAATCAAAACGTGAACATGTGCCGCATTAAATACTTTGTCGCTTGGCCAGAAAATCGGAAAATCCCTACCAGCATGATGACCAGACAAGCAAAAAACTGATAAAGCATGTGGATGACGTATAACGCTATCAGTAGCGTTTCTTCCGTTAACTGGTGACAATGTTTCATTGTTGAAATAATGAGAACAAAAGTGTGTTGTTTCACGGTGTAGGTAAGATGAACAAATTGATCCCTCAACTCTAGCTTTGTTTTTCACCGACCGTTTTGAATAACCCATGAACCTATAATATTACAGAGAGATGTATATAAGTTGAAGTATATTGAAATTAATTAAAGAGATGTGTATATATATATCACCTTTCAAATGGATACATCCATCTATACTGAACTGGTCCACCAAGCCTAGCTTCACTTGCAAGATGCACTGAGAGATGCTCCATCGAATCAAAAAACCCAGGAGGAAATACTTTCTCCAACTTACATAGAATTATCGGAATGTCATTTTCCATCTTGATCAGATCTTTATCAATGAGTGTTGAAGAACACAAATTCTTGAAATATTGACTCACTTCAATAAGTGGGTTCAATACATGTGTCGGTAAAGCACTAAAGGCAATAGGAAGTAAACACTCTAAGAATATATGACAATCATGACTTTTCATCCCATGCATCCTCCCATTTTCCACATCAGCACATCTTGCCAAATTCGAACAATAACCGTCAGGCGTCTTCAGCTCTTTGATCCAACGATAAACAGATTTGGCTTCATCATTAGATAAAGTGTAATTCGCACGAGGTTTTAGGGTCTTGCCGTTTTGTTCGACCAACAACAAGTCTGGTCGTCTGCAATATATACCGATGTCTTTTCTAGCTTTGTCATTATCTTTTGTTTTCCCTTTCACATACATCACAGTATTAAAGATGTTGTCAAAGAAATTTTTCTCAATATGCATAACATCGAGATTATGTCTCAAAAGATTATCTTTCCAATACGGTAGATCCCAAAAAATACATCTTTTTGTCCAATTGTGCCATTGTCCGTAACCTTGTGGTTTACAAGCCACACCATTAACAACATGTACCTTTGGCATATCTTTTACTTTATTCCAAACTTGTTCTGATGTCAATTTCATCGGGGGTCCTAGATTTTCTGCATATCCCTTCATAAATGCAGCTTTGTTCCTTCTAAATGCATGATCAGCAGGTAAAAACCTACGATGCGAGTCAAACTACGATGCCTTCCCACCAAATTTTAAGGTAAATGCTTTCGTATCTTCCATACAAATAGGATAAGCTAGTTTACCATGGGTGCCCCATCCTGACAACATCCCATAAGCGGGGAAATCATTAATGGTCCACATCAATGCAGCTCTCATCATAAAATTTTCTCTCCGAGCAATATCATATGTCAAGACACCATTCCACAACCTCTTCAAATCGTCAATCAAAGGTTGTAAATAAATATCAATACCAGTTGTAGGATTAGAAGGACCTGGTATCACAGCAGCTAAGAACATATATGGTTTAGACAAACAAATATCAGGAGGAAGATTGTAAGGAGTGACAATAACCGGCCAACAAGAATAAGGAGTAGACGATGCTTGTATGTAAGGCGTAAATCCATCTGAGGATAATCCAAGTCTTACAATGCGTGGATCTGACGCAAAATCAGGATGTATTTGATCAAAGTGTTTCCATGCCTGACCATCAGAAGGATGTCGCAACTCGCCTGAATTTCTTCTATTCTCATAATGCCACGTCATCTTTCCTGCAGTTTGTATTGATGCAAACAGTCTTTGCAATCTTGATACAATAGGGAGGTAAAACATTGCTTTCCTTGGAATTGATTTTCCCCTACTTACCCTTGAGTTATTCCTTTGGTGATACCTTGGTTCTTGACAAAACTTGCATTCAACTAAGTTTGCATCATTCATACCAAATTCATTGTCATAATACAACATGCAGCCTTTAACACAACAATCAATCTTCTTGACACCTAATCCTAACTTTGACACTAACCGTTTCGCATCGTAATAACTTTGCGGCAAATCATCTCTCACAGGTGTTGCGTCTAGCATCATTTTAGTCATCAAATCCAAAGCTAAATCAGGAACATGAAATTGAGACTTTAGACCTAACAGTCTAATACACATTGATAACTTTGAGTTTGAAGAACCTTCAAACAATGGTTTATTTGTCTCTTTCAAAAGACCATAAAATCTCTAAGCTTCTTCATTGGGAAGTCCATCGGTATCATCATATTGATCTTCATTGAATGACAAATTAACCCCAACAGCATCCGAGATCATATCATTCATCGCCTCAAAGTGTTGATGGTTATAATAATCTATACCTAACATGTTAGTACTACTTGAAGCACCTATGTTATAATTCTCCAAATATGTACTAGTATTAGGCGCGACCGGAGACTCTTCGCCATGATTAGTCCAAATCCAGTAGTTAGGCATAAATCCGTCTACATACAAATGCACTCTTATTTCATCTTCACTTTTAAACCGTCTACATCGACATAAACAATATGGACATCTCATTCCTCCTTCATCTTGGACAATTTTTTGCACTCTCGCAAAATTGAGAAACTCTTCGACCTTGTTAGCAAAACGTTGTTTAAGACCCTTTCTTCCGGGAGAATTCCTATCGTACATCCAACTACGGTCTAAATCCATAGTTGCTATATATATATATATATATATATATATATATATATATATATATATATATATATATCGATATTTTATATATTAATTGCTTTATTTTTCAAAAGCATTAATATAAATTTTGACATATTTATATGTCAATTAGGGGAGCATGCATTTGCACACAATATAATATATTATTATCAATACAATAATAAAATATATACCAAATACAATAATAAAATATATATCAATACTATCAAAAAAATAATAATTAAATAAACATTATACAATATCAATACTTAGAACAAAAATCAATACTTATAACAATAATATAATAAAATATCAATACTTATAATAAATTATAAATAATATTATAAAATATTGATACTAATTATAACAAAAAATAATAATTAATATGATAAATTTTAATAATGTTTTTTTTAAAATCAATAACTTTGATATATATGTCAATTATGGGATTATATATTAATTAATTTGAAAACAATATAATCAATTATTAATCAACACTATATCATTATACAAATATATATATCAATTATGATGTTTTTTTAAAAATCAAGACTAATAATCAATACTTATTTATAACAAAAAATAATAATATTATCAATTTTAATAATATTTTTTTAAATAATAATTATATTAAAATCAATATATTTTAACCGTGGCTTGAAACTTTAAAACTAATTTAAATATATTAAAACCAATATATTAAAACCAACATCATTCCTATTTTTTTAAAATTAAATTTATAAAACTAATCTAAATATATATATATATATATATTACTAATCTATATTTTAAAATATATAAAATACTAACTTGATGCCGAGTAGCGTCTGACTTCAAGTTTTCACTCACGTACGATGCTTGCAAGTCTTCGAAATAATTAGCAACCACTATACAAAAATAAAAATCAATAACATTAATTAGTTATATCAAATTAAAATATCAAATTAAAAATTCACATATATAATATAATTTATATACTTACCAAATTTTAAATGAAGAGTAATGAAATTGTAGAGAGAAGGAGGAGAGTATAGTGATAATGAAGTTGTAGAGAGAAGTTAGATGTGAAAAATGAAGAAAGAGGTGGGAAATATATATAGGATTAGCCTTGGGAATTTGTGGCGGCCAAAGCAGCCACAATGGCAACGGCTAGTAGAATTTGTGGCGGCCTAGCCCGTCAGAAAGGGCAACGGCTATGTAAACATTTGTGGCGGCCTTTGCCGCCACAAAATCTAACGGCTATCACACTTGTGACGGCCTAAGCGGCCAGAAAAGCCACGTGGATTTGGGCGTATTTTGTGGCGGCCTTTGCAGCCACAAACGCCACGTGCACAATCCATTGTGACGGCATAGGCCGCCACAAATGCACTGGGTCTTTCAAGCTTTTGTGACGGATTTGGCCCTCACAAAATTAATCCTTTGTGGCTGTAAAAGCCCTCACAAAATCCAGAAATATTTAACTGGATTTTGTGGCTGCCTAAGCCCTCACAAAATCACATGATCCAAATTTTGTGAGGGCTTAGGCAGCCACAAAATCCAGTTAAATATTTAAAAATTTGTGAGGGCTTTTTCAGCCACAAAAAATGACCAATTTCAATTTTAGCTTTTGTGAGGGCTTTTCGGTCATAAATTTGTGAGGGTTTTATTCGGCCACAAAATATTTATAAAGTTGGCCACAAATTAGAGAAATTCTTGTAGTGTTTATATTTAATGATAAGGTTAAGTCAGCTCACTGAAAACAAAAGTTAATGTTGGAAAATAGCTTGGGTGATATGTGTAAATGTTGTGAGGCTATGAACAACATGATAAGGTTGCAACATAAAAAATCAGGGTCTCGTTTCAGAAAAGCTTTTATGATGAAAAGCATGAACACATAAATTTGTTTTATCATAGATTGAATATATTTATATCAAGAGAAGCTCAAAGACGTATTGCTGAAGAATACGAGAAAGTTGAGTGGATGGGTACTACCAAATTTGTAAGTAGGTGTTCTCTCAAAAAGAAATATGGGTTATCTTATTTTTGTGAATTGGCACAAAATAAATTGATGGGTGAACCAATCTCTCTAGTGTAACATCCACTAGTAGAAAATTGAGCTTTTAATACGGCAGATTTAAGTCGTTTATCTGCCACGAGACTTAACAAATGAGGCGGAGGTATATTTAAGTCAGTTTACTTTATAAACGAGTTAACAATTTGAGGCGGTGGCAATTTTGTAAATATGTGAAACATGGTTAACACGGTTATATTGAGAATCGACTTAATAGATACTTGTGGCTAAATCGGTTATTTATAAACGACTTAACAAAATAAGACGGTGGTAAATTTGTAAATATTTAAAACTCGTTTAATGCGGTTATATTAATAATCGATTTAAGCCAAATACCGTGTATATGATTTAAAGGGAAGGTAGAGAATGCAACTTTTTAGCTTCCAGAGTCTGAATTAGTGTTTTAAAAATATTCTCTAATCATATTTACAACTGAATTTACTCCGTTCTACATTCATCGCCCAACTCCTTGGTTCACGTCCACTTCTTCACGCCAATTTCATTGCCACCTTCTTCAGCGTTTCATCGCCATCATTTCAGGTATGGTTTCATTTTGATTGTGTGTTTTTTTTTCCAGATATTTGATGACTCGAGATCAATTCACCCGGATCAAAGTGAATAAGTTCAAAAACATCGTGTGAATTTTATTTTTCAAAAACATCATATGGATATTTAATTATTTTTTTCCATCAAGATTAATCAGAAATGGGATACATTTATTGATATTGTAATATTGTACGGAACCGACTTAATATGTACATTTTAACCGACTTAAAAAGATAAAATTCTACTAGTGATCCCATTATTAATTTATTATTATTATTTTTATACAAGATATATAATTTCTCATGTAATTTCAAACAAATAAACAAATAATCCATTATTAATTTAAAATCCATCGATACCTCAATTAGATACTTAATACTCAAATTATAAGGTTCAGAAATGTAGTACCAAAATGATAATTGACATAGACTAACATAAATAAATTTCCTAAAACTGACCACTACTACAAATAAATAATAAATAAATAACAATAAATAAAACAGTACAATACCTACATAATTACTGGCATTATTCCATTCAAATTGCTAAGATACACAACAATTGTCATTATTAACATTGTCATTCGTAATTACTGGCAATACCTACATAAAACAGTACAATACCTACATAATTACTGGCAATACCTACATAAAACAGTACAATACCTACATAATATCCACGTCATTATTAACATTGTCATTCGTATTAACATTGTCTCGTCCAAACAGATACAATTGTATACAATTTATCAGTATAATATTTACATCATTAATGCATCATTTCAATGTATCATTTATCTTTATAAAACACTAATCACACTTTAATCAATGCATACCCAAACATACCTGACTTTATCTATATGCCAATGTAATAATTCCGGAATATCGCCTCCTCTGCAAGGGCTTCGTGGGTTCTTCCAAGCAACATCACTAACTCAAAATCCCCGCAAGGATCTGTAGGCTCCAACCAATTATGATGCACCACAATACTTTGGGCTCCAACCAATTATGGACGCACCACCACACGACTATCAATGAATGCATGAATGTGGGTACTTTAATAAATCATTAATATAATGTGAGGCTAACTTATTAATGGCATTTCACATATAACACTTATTATTCACATCCTGAATATGTTCAACACAACCATTATAAAAACGTATCACATGATATTTATTCTTCACACCTTGAATATGCACTAGTAGAATTTTGTCTTTTTAAGTCGGTTAAAATATACATTTTAAGTCGGTTCTATGCCCGAGTTAACAGCAAACGACTTAAAAAATATGTTGTTTTTTAACTCGTTTCAGCTTAACCGACTTAAACATCGTAAATTCAACACTAACACATCATCTTTTTAAGTCGGATATTTTCACCAACTGACTTAATAAATATAGTTAAAATAATAATTTTTTTTTATATAAATTTCTCATTTTGTTTTCATGCTCCTAATTCATGCAATATTTCGTATTAAATTTCAAACGACAGTTTTGTACTTACAATAATAATTTTATATAACCATCTAATAATCAAAATATACAATATCACAATATCTCATATTTATATAAAAAAATATAGAGTACAAATAATGTATTCTATTTCCGACTAATCTTGACAGACGAAAAAAAAATAGATATCCATTAATAAAATTACAAAACCATAATGTAGCAATATTCAATAAACATATATTAGTATCGTCATTTTCTTTAATTAATTTCAAAATAAAATCCACACGATATTTTCAAACTTATTTACTTTGATCCGGATGAATTGATCTTGAGTCATCAAATATCTAAAAGAAAAAAAATGAAATTATGAGCACATATACTAAATGAAATTATGAGCACATATACTAAATGAAATTATGAGCACATGTATTAATCATTTTATCAACGTCACAAAATTATTGTTATACATCAACAATAGAAAATTAAAAAAAAAAATTACTCATATAAATTTATTATTCAATCACTTCATCAACCATACCTGAAATGGTGGCGATGAAACGCGATTGTGAAGAGGCTTGGCGAGAAGAAGTGGACGATGAAACATGAAACTGAGCTAGGGGTGGAGTGGAGTAAATGCATTTGTAAATATGGTTAGAGAAAAGAAACAATTTATAATACAATAGTTAATAAAGTGGAAGCTAAAACGTTAACTGGGAATAAAGTGGAAGATAAAACGTTAACGGTGAATAAAGTGAAAGATAAAACACTAGTGATTCTTTATCTTCCCTTTAAATCATATACACGTTATTTGGCTTAAGTCGGTTATTAATAGAACCGCATTAAATCGCTATTTGGCTTAAGTCGGTTATTAATAGAACCGCATTAAACAAGTTTTAAATATTTACAAAATTGCCACCGCATTCCTTTTATTAGGTCGTTTATAAGTAACCAATTTAGACACGTAATATGATGGATATAACCGTGTTAACCATGTTTCACATATTTACCAAATTGCCACCGTCTCATTTTGTTAACTCGTTTATATGGAAAACCGACTTAAATATACCTCCGCCTCACTTGTTAAGTCTAGTGGCAAATAAACGACTTAATTTTGCCGTATTAAAAGCACAATTTTCTACTAGTGATGTCCAACACAACCATTATAACAATATATCACATAATATTTATTTTTCATACCTTTACTATGTTCAATATAACCATGATAATAACATGTCACACCATATTTGTTTTCCAAAATTTGATAAATATAATTTAACATAGGATATATTTAATCTCACAAATTCTAAAATAATTATAATCATACATTCCAAAATAAATACAATCATACATATATATATATATATATATATATATATATATATATATATATATATATATAATTGGAGAGATGCCCTTACTAATATAGGTGTCGTTATTAAAATTCTCACGCAAGCAATGGTTTTTTTGTTATGGGATGAATCACTAACTCCTTCTTGAATTCCTTCCTTTTTCTCTCTTTTGTGTTTTCCTTGTAGAAATATGAATAACACTAAACCAGGAGTGGGGAACGTTAAGCCAGTGGAGAACGTTAAGCCAAGAGTGGGGAATGTTAAACTAAGAGTGTGGAACGTTAAGCCAGGAGTGGAAAACATTAAGCCGAAGGTGGAGAACGTGGCATTTCAACCTAAGCAAATTTATTTTTAGCGGTTGCCGAATAATTCTTTTATTATTATTATTATTATTATTATTATTATTATTATTATTATTACCAAAAAAATTAAAATAATAGCATCAATAATTATTTCTACTTCTAATAAAGTAAAATATAAAAATAAAATGATTAGGTGTTACATCTAGATTATGTGCATATTCAATTGACAAAATTAAGCATGGAATATGAACTCAGCCAAGACACATAAGATGAATTAGAGTTGGATATGTCTAGTGAGATGAATGCCTTATGAAAATGTTTTCGATCACTTGATGTTATAGGAAAACGCGTTTTTGAAGAGTAAAGTCCGTGAACTTGCTTTTCTAACAACAAGTTCAATGTGTCCATCACCTGAAAAAAACAAAACCAAAGGACGAGTGAAGAAGAGTAAAAGTAAGAAGCCAAATAGATATGATGTATATCAAGACCCTTCTTACTTTTAAGCATGTTAATGCAACATATTGTAAATATCTTAGTTCTCAACCATCTCATCAAAGAAGAGACAAGTCATACATTTCCAAATGGATTTGGACCTTCCTTTTCTCAAATCCAAACATTTTTTACTTATATCATTGACTCCAATGTCCTAGAATAGTGCAAGTCATAAGTTGTGATACTTTCATTAATATTTATGATACTATTTTAAATATTTTTACTTTTAAAAACATCATTTTAAAACTGATAAATTATGTTATTATTAAGCGGGATACAATATATTACCGAGACTCTGCAATTTTGTTGAAATTTTCTTACCATTTCACATATATATAT
>JBBPBT010000811.1:8195556-8206667 GCA_037974875.1 Cicer bijugum | reverse complement strand
TATCATTTTTGTTGATAATTTTATAAATTAAATTAATTGAAAAAATATATTTAAAGAATAAATTGACTAGTTAGAGACACATTTGAGGACAAAAAATGTATTTACGTTTGTTTTCGTAATTTTTTATATATTAAAAAACTATTGTATTGTCTTAATACTAATCATACATTACATTAATACATAAAAGTAATTCAAAACTCTACTACGATTAATGACATTCCAGAAAAGTAAAAAGATAATAATTTAATGGTCTTTTCGATTGAAACAATTACTCAATCAATAAAAATAAAATAAAATATCACTCAAAACTCAATTCATTAAATTATTATCTCAAATATAAAAATAAAAAGAATATTCTAAAAAAAAGACAAAAAAAAAACTGTTAAATGATATCTTTAAAATATGTTTTCTATGATTCTCATAGTTTTAAATGACTTTTAATTACTAGTGAATCTTATAATTTGGCTGTAAAATAATGATGAATCCTATACTTCACTTTTTGAAGTAACTTGGCGCTTAATTTGGTTTACAGAAACATTGACATGTACCTGAAAGTCGTAAACACCGCAACAAGTGGAGGGATATGTGAAGGAAGTCTTCAATTTATAGTTCAAACTCGTAGTTACTTGTTGCAATCAGCATAAGTTGTGGCGCACAGTAATTAGTAATATCATTGAATAATTAATTAATCTGAAAACAACATAACATCACGTGGACATCAAATCAAAGGATCAAACACCGCACGACATGTGCTGGTGCAACAAAATTCACCAGCTTGACTACGCCTAAACTTACACAAATTACTCGACATTCGGTACCATGTCCCATGTGCACTAAACATCAATTTATCTTGTCCTTGTCTCAATATTAATCGATAGTGAGAAAGGAGCATTGGGTGGTGATGAGTATTGAATTTCTCTCTCGTGTAGAGAAAACATCAAATATTTTCATCTATTATATATCTCACTTATTTGAATAAAATAAATTAAATTCAATTAATAAGACTATAATATTTAACCCGTCAAATAAAGATGAAAGTATTTAGGAAACATCTACTAAAGAGAAAAAAAATATTATTTTTGTTTTTTCACTCTTGTAATAGTAAAACCGCAAATGAGTTTTCGACAACGTGTTTTGAAGATATGATTTTTCGTTTTTAAGTGATTGGACAAAAACAAATATGATGTTGAAATAGAAGTATATCACAATAACTACAATTTTAGATATTTTTATTTTTTTCTTCTCATTTGAAAGTATTTGTGCATCGATGAGTCTCTTATACTTTTATTTTATTACAATTGAATTATTTATTTAATCTAAACTACCAAAACTTTTACTCTTTATTTTATGGGGGTTTCCATTTCAGAACTTTGATATCTTTTTACATTTGATTTATAGAGTGTGATGTCATATATTTGTTAATACTCCTCAAAGATTCTTTTGTTTCCCCTACCTATAGCTTTGCTGTTGTGTTAATATTTTATTCCTCCCCTGTAAGTTGTAGCTGAAAAGAAAAGTCACGTATTTTTCCATGATTTTCTTCATTATTATTTTTATCTATTCACATAAATTCTAATGGATCTCCTCAGACCAATAAAGATTTTATTTGGGACATGTCCCAAGCAGATTCTTGAAATACTTTGATAAACCAATTATATAAATTATTAATCTCCGAATTAAATTGTTTATAAATACAGACCAAAGAAACCATCCCAGACTCTCTCATCAGCATATTATATTCCTCCACAATTAAACCAATCGCAACAATAAAATTCATGATACAACTTAAGATCGTTGATATCACTTTATCAGACAACATTGATTAATACATCATCAAGTCAAACACATTCATTTGAGTAACTAATTACAATTTGGGAGCACTAAATATTAAAATAATATCACACATTTTTTAGACATTACCTTAGAAATCTATCTAATTTTTTTTTGATATACATAACTTATAAAATTTATAACGAAGTTTCATTCCAAAACCGACAACTACTGAACTCCCTATCATGGCACTTAAGTTATATAAGTATAATATTATCAATAAATTTTAGGAAAAAATATTTGTAGTACTTTAAGGTTAGTTAAGTTCTCCGAACATATAAATCATAGAATCTGTTTAATGTGTTGATGGAACATAATAGAACATTTATATTGTTTTGCCCTCTGTCTTTAATTTTTTTTATTTATTTTTTAAAATTTATATTATGTTTGTACTGTTTGCCTTTAAATTATATGAATGTACGCATGCGACCTTTTAAATTTGAAATTTTTCTCGAATTACTATTATGAAATGTAAAAATCTAATCTAAATAGTATAATGAGTTGATTATTCAAATTAATTTGCAAGTTCAAGTTATATTATTTTAACAATCATATATTTTTAATTGATTTTAATATAAAAAACATATTGTTGTAATATATAATAGAATTTCTAATAATTATATACTTTTAATTGTACAACTTATTGTTGAAAGTAAGACAAATGACTAAAGGTGCAACCATAATATAATTTACAAGTTCACGTAAAAAAAGAGAAACTTAAATAACTTAAGCAAAATCTTAATTAAACTTAAATGGTTGTAAATGTATTTTTGCCTCAATTTTACACTAACCATGTTGAAAATTTAATGTCTTATTTACCACTAAGTTTCTCGTGTTCCTTGACTCCATTATCTTATGTTTATTTATTCTTAAAAAGCTTCATTGTTTTAATCGTAATTAGCAGACAGAGGGCTCAGTCCTGTCAGTGTAAATTGACTAGGACATAATAAACTTTGACAACTCCATTGACTACTAACAATACAAATTTGTGATGAACAATTTCAGCATAGGTCGCTATCTAATTTATTTGATGGAAAACTGTCCAACAAATACCGTCCATAAAATTCTCTAAGTTGAAGGTTTCACCAGACACCAGGCCCCATCTGTAAATAGTTGGCACATAACAAATTAGACATTTTCATTCAAAAAAAAAGTTGGTGTCGTGCATGATTGCTAAAATATTGAAAAGCCATCAGTTACAGTTTACACAAGCAACAAAGATTACTCTTGAGCCGTTGGGCTTGAGAATGTTTGTTGAAAGAAAATTTCTTCTCGCCTTATGTTTTCTCAAATACCTCTGATTTTTGTTTGGATCGGCTAATTTAGAAGTGTTTTTTTTATAGGTTCACATAGATGGATATAAACATTTATTTGAAAACATAAGCGGCAGGAGAGGAAACTGTTTCGTTGGAATGCAAATGAATCCGTATGTATATTTGAAAATAAAGAGAACGGTATAAGAAATGTCTTTTTGAAATGCAAATGCCTTATAGTAGTGATTTGGGCTTTGAAATGGGATCACGGTATTTTGAAACATTAAAGTTGGAATTCCACCAATGGTGTTTGGTAGTTTGAGAGTTTGAGGTATGTAATATGCTGTTTCTAACGCACTTTTTTTATGGATTGAAATTCATAGTCCCACACTAAAATCACATAAGTTAGTGAAATCTATTTTTAAAATAGTTAAACTAATTTAAATTTCAACTAAAATAAAGTAGTGTGATAGACAAGTGTTACTAGTGCAAGTTTGCACTGTTAATGGATTGAGAACTTTGAGTTCCACCTACACCGTGTTATCTTCTACGACAACAATGACCTGGATTTTCGGCTGCAAATGAATCATGCTGTTAGGAAATTTAAACTGTTAGGTAATTAAAGATTAGATAGATAATTTTAGCAAATAAGAAATTAAAAAACCCAACCATGTGTTTTTTATAGATAACTTTCGACCTCAACATTTCCATTTTTGATTATGTTACCTACCAAATAGTAAGAATTGGATTCAGTCAGTAGACGTGAACTGGACAATAAAAAAAAAAAAAGAATTACATTATTGCTCGCTCATATTTTCAACTGATTGCCTTACATCAATTTCATGGGTGTACCACAACTGCAAAGCAGCAGTCATTAACACCCACAAGTAAAAAAAATGTGGAGGAGAAAAAAACAGAAAAACTAAGATGTAATTTGAATTTCGTCGGAGAGATGATCAGGAGAAATTTGGCCAAAGATGTCAGGACAGGAATCCCAGTCTCCTTTTTCTCGAGCCTCCCAATACCCTCCGATGTAGCGGTATGATCCACTCGCTTTGTCCTTAGCAAACCATCGCGGTTTCCAGCCACTCTCTTGCATCTTCCGGGCCTGACAATCATTCAAACAAATATAAGATCAATCACTACAGGAAACTAAAAAAAAAAAACTTGGCAAATAAGGATATGACATGAGATTCAGTTTCATATTTAGTTATTTCAATTTCCTCCCCAAAAGTCATCTTATGAAGGTTTTACTACCTCATCTAATATATACACACTCAAATATGCAAATCCCCTACAATGAGGTATCTACTGATAATAAAGGGTATAAGCTGCAGTTTTGGTCGAGGTGGTAAGTCAAAATTGACAAAGATGGTAAGAAGTCCTTTGTTTTTTTCAATTTCCCCACGAAGAGTCCTTTCCTAACTACATAGAAAAAATAATTGACGACTACTTGAATCAAATATAAAATTGTTCTGCATGCAAGAGAATTTGCAAATAGAGATTTGTCAACTTAAGCTACTTTGAGTCTGACAGTTCCATAGACAAAGAAAGTTATGAAGCACCGAGATGCTCCAGATCTCTGGAAGTACCAAGCTACAAATGAAACCATAAAAGCAAAGACAAGGGATCACAAAATGTAAAAGCCACCTGCCGTTGCCGCTGCTCTAGCCGTAACTTTTCTGAATTTGCCATCTCATACTCCCCATTTTCTAAATATCGTTGGTCTGGTCTTAACCTGGAATCTGTAGGCGGCAATTTCTCCTGAGTATTCACAAATAAATTCCAATGAATGTCCAGGAAAATACCAAAAACATGGCAAACAAACACACACACAACAATATGCACAGTGAGAAGATGGGGATATTTGTTCTATTTTTTCGACATTTCTTGTTACATTCAAATGATCCATACTTCACCTTTGTAAGCCAACTCCAACATAACCACATGCATATGTAAGCACAAATTGCAGAGGAAACTTTTTTCTGGATTTTTTTTCTTAAAATGCACACACACTTGTGGCAACACAATTAGATAAAAAAAACAGACCTTCAATCCAGGGGTAAGTTCATTTAACGTGATGGCAAAGCGAGTGAAGTTATATCTAGTGGGAAACATGGGTGGCTTGCTTCGCTTCCAGAGTAGATGGGCGTCTGACAAAGATTCATGACTTTTCCCCTTCCCGTTGTAGTCTCCATTAACATAATGCATGCTTTCATCCCATTTTCCGAACAAGGTTGATACTGTTTTGCCGTTCCTATCTTGGACTATACCATGAACCTAAAAAGGCAGGCATACCGAATAATAAAGGACAACCCTCTTCCACAAATTGATACATATCAAGTATTATAGTAAGATGATATTGGAAAAGGATATCTATTAGCAAATGCCTATTTTCTTTTCTTTTTTTTTTTTTTGAAATTATTATCTGAGCATTGGTGCAAATACAAAGTGTGTGCATATGAAGCCTATAAAATAAGACACCGGGCATTATACACACCAAAGAGTAAGGCCAACATAATATCATATATAAAGGATATATTATTATAACAAAAATCCATGCAACATATGTAAAGCACCTGATGAGGATTTCGATCAATTATTGATTGTTCCTTGAATTTCAGCTTACAAGAGTACTCTTGGTTTCCCTCTATACGCATCGTACCATAGTGATCACAGTAAAGCTTTCCCAATATGAGATTGTATATAGATGTCGTAACCTGAAAGGAAGAGTCCATTATGGTCTACTGGGTTAAAACCAAACCAGGGCACAACAGCTGCTAAAGTAGTTAAAACATACCTTGCTCCACTGGAAAACTTCCCCATCATCAAATTCCAAAGTCAAAGTACCAACAGGGTCAAGCTGAATTGATCGTCCCCAAAATTTGCTTTTTAAGTTGCTATCCCCCCAAAATTTCCAACCTGTACCCTCACAGTGACATGCAACTATCATAGGGTGATGGCTGACCTGAGAGGAAGCAGAAATATTAATAATTTCATATAGAGAACATAGATTAAAAAAAGCAAAATCGTATCTCCAAATTAAATTAGAAATAAAAAAATCATGTTCATAGGGTTGTTTGGAACTAATGGACTCAATTACACCTTTTATTTTCATGAAATAAATAGTGTAGTTTCTAAAACTCTCATTTTCCATATTGGGAACACAGTTCCTATCAAACAGAAGCAAAGTGGTTGCAACTTCGTAGAATCCAAATATGTAAGAATTAGCACATACAATTTTTATCAAATAAGTTATTCAATGAACCCTTGTTTTAACTACAAATTACAAAAAGAAAAACTGCATGTCCACACAACAGTGTGTCAGTGGAAGAAACCAATAACCCAACCCCGTGAAATTAGAAAGAAAAGTTAGAGGAAGAACTGTCATGATTTTATTGACTTGTTCAGAGGTAATATACTCACAATATCACTATGTAGGGTAAGATGATACCTTCTCTGAGAAAAAGCGAAGGCCTTTATCTGGATAATTAGCCTCATAGGTTTCCCCAAGTAATGGATTAAATGGTTTGCAAATTCTTCCTTCGGTTGAAGCATAGGCAGATACAGCAAAAGCAGCGACATAGAGAATCCTCATGAGTCTATCTCCCTGCATGGCAACTCCAATTAGTTAAAAAAGGGAAGAACGAACCAATACTGCATTGAGAGGCTAAATAGGTAGAAAAAGTCAACGTTGTGCAGCATTATCTGAAACATTTTTCTTATATCACATTGAAGCGCTCATAATTTCCTTAACATGGCAAAGCACTATAAACCTGTCACCCAAATCCAGACTTACCCTTTTTCCCCACTCATAAGCTTGGTCCAGCAAATATGAATACTCCATTTCTTCAAAACACTTTTGAAGCGAGGAGAGAGGCTCATTAAAATAAACAGGAAGGCAAACTTTTGTTAGATCTTTCCCTATATTATCCTTGATCATTGACCAAAGACTGACACCTTTCTCTTTCTCTACAGGGTCTGGCAATTTCTTTCGTCGCTTAACAAAAGGGTGGTTGATTCCAATATATCTTGTTGAAGGATCTACATCTTCCTCTGATTCAAAGGCATCATTATCTGAAGAGAAAGATGATACTCTATAATCAGACCCATTACTTTTAAAAGAGCTTGATGATAGAATATCGCGGGTATCAAAAAAGACATTGTCATCGTCATCTGTTTCTTCCTCTGCAGCATCATTTCTCTCAGATTCACTCGCACTTCCTTCTGAATTAAAAATAGAAAACGAAACAAATAAGTGTAAAAAGAACAGCATTGTTATAGCAATTGGTTAACAGGTAGGAGTAGTAAACATTACAGAGTACAGACTATTTGAATAAAGAGGTGGAAAGATTTCAGATAAATGCAGAGGAAAGGAGGGGTAATCAGTGTATCAGAAACAATGGCACAGAAGTGCTTCAAGTATCAAGAAAATGAATCCCCAGACCTATGACACATCTACATTAACCTTGCTGGCAATGCAAAAATGTTTGAAGTCTAAACCATTTGTGTCAACATAAGAGGAGGCCATAAAAACTATGAGAAGACTATACTTTAACAGTTAAGCTTATGAGAAAACTAATACCTAATAAACAAGCCATTAAACAAACTTACCGCTCAATTTTTCTTGCGTTAATCCATAGGAATCTTCTTGATCATTCCACTGTCTTTGGCTCTCATCAACTACTGTATTCTCCAGATCAACCTTTTCTGTCTGCAATAATGTAATATGGATAAAAGTTTAGTAACACACACTAATCAATCAATAGACAAGTAATACAATTATGTTAAACAAGTTGGAAACCATGATAACATAGGGTAATTCAGTGGATTTTAAGTAACGCCCCAGCCTTATCGTCTATGCAGGATTCTAATAGATATCTGATTAAAAAATATCAATAAAAATGGTCATCCTATGTAAAACCTACCCAGTTCTGGACCCATTGGTCAAGATGGTTCAAGCCTTCCAGGTCTATTCAATATTGTCTGCCACGATAAGAGAAACCGTTTTTCACTCGGGAAGACACACTTGCCCTTGCAAGACACAAATGAGGGGATAAATAGATCCTAATCTATTAATGTGTGTCTAATTATTGAAGATACTCAAAGTTAGATATAGTATTTAGCATTTTTTATCAGTGCATGGTTTTTAACTGGAATTTTTTTTAAGATGGTGATAAATTACACAAGAGCATGACCCGGTTTGGTTTAACTTCTAACTTTGGGAATTTCTCAAATTAAAATAAATTTATAGTTCTCCATGGAGTGTCTATAGAGAAGGTAAATGAGAGAGCTGTTGAAAATTGAGATGCAGAAGCCTATGTTTAAAGAAAACTCCGTTATTGCAACTTTGCAAGATCCTTTTATTATTGTTTTTCCATGTGTGTGCTAAGAGTGTATTCAAACTGGTTCTTAGTTTGATGGTAGCGTCTCACGGCTTTTAAAAACTTAAATAAAAGAGCATTAGGTTGAACAGATATATGTATAATTTGTTCCAGGATTCTGATAATAACATAGTCAATAAAAATTACAGTGAAGAGTAAATAGTGGAGCTACAATACTCCATAATATTAACTCATAGACCCAAATTCCGTACTTTACAGTTTTAAGGTTTATATTTGGTGACACTGCGATACTAAACTCCTTCCTACCTGAGCCATCTATATCAGTAGTAACTATGGTTCCAATTGTACATGAAGTTTTAAACTTTGAATTTGATGATGTACCTCTAAGTGACGTAACGTGTCAATTAGGATAGAATGCTTCTGCTGAAGCAACACTAATTGATTTTGTAGAGCTGAAAACTCAGTTCTCATAATTTGCTCACTATCCTGAATAGCTGATTCACTCACTCCTTCTTCCAGGAGCCGATTTCTCAGTTTCTCAGTTGAAATTGTTACGTTGTCCACAGGAGCCATTAATTCACTGTTGGAAATCCTTGGGAACATGTCTTTCACAGCTTGCAAAGCTTCCACCCACACCACACGATCTTCACGTGACTCTGCTCTCAAGTGAAGTCTCTTCATTCCCGTGAACACCGAAAATCGCTTATCATCTGATTTACTCTCTCGAATCGTTGAAACCTAATAATTAATAACGAATAAAAATTCACAGATTATTAATTAAAATTAATTACGAATACTAATTCAAACAAATGAATAGAATAGAGGAATTAATAAATTAACCTTGAGATGGATTTCACCGAAGGGCTTTCGACGGTGTTGATTGGGATGAGAATTGCGATTACGATTGATCCTTCGAATAGATTCATCGCCGATTACCTTAGAGCCTTTTTCAGTTTCGTGATTAACGATGATTTTATCAGGTCCGTGAATCTTGTAATAGGAGAGTACGCCATCTTGAAGAACGAACCATCGAGGTCTCCATCCTTTACCGTAATTCACCCACTTATACAGTATCCCGGAGATTCCATTTCCGACGAGGTCATTGATCTTCACATCAACAACCACCGGAGGCAGTTGTTCCCGCTGACTACCGTTGCTGTGACTGTGGCTATGACGCGGAGCCGAATCGGATCTAACAGCGGCGACCGATAGTGGAGGAGGAGGAGGCATGGTGAAGTCAGGAAAAGGAGAAGGCGAGGGTTTTACCGGTGAGGCTTGGTCGGAAATAGCGGAGACGCAGCAGAAAGGATGCATGTGGAATGATTAGAGTTTAGGAGATTGAGCGAGTGAGAATTTGAAGAAGAAGAAGATGATGACGTGGCGGCGGTAGATGGCGGCGGTGATGATTGAGAGAAGCTTCATGCTAGGGCCCTAAGGGCGATCACTGTCAGAGAAAAAAAAACGGAACGGAAGCGGGAAGCGGGAAGCGGGAAGCGGAACTCGCGTGAGGTGAGTAAGAAATAAAAACGGTTACGTCTAATATCTATAAAAGATAGATAAATTAAATTGACGAAATGTGATGGAAGGGACAAAGGTAAAGTCTACGTCAGATTAATTGTATTAAATTAAATAAATGAAAATGAATGGTAAGTAAGAATCAAAGTATATATTTTCATACGATATATATTTATTTGATTAAATTCTAATATAATTAAGAAGAAATTGAGATGGAGTGATGGGAGAGAGAAGCGATCGGAGGTAGTTTTTTTTTTTTTCCGGTGAGATGAGGTGTCGTATGAAAAGAGAAAGAAAGAAAAGTGAAAGTGTTAGAATGAGATGCGTGATGTGTTCTGTAAAGTTTTTAAATAAGGGGGAAGTTAGTTGAAAGAAGTACTATTACATTACAGTATTTTGATTTGTGATGATTGACTCGTCTTATTCTTATGTGGATTGAGGAGAGAGTTATGATTGCCTGTGCTGAGGCTGCAGGGGATAATTAGAGTTAGATGCCGCCGGCTCAACCAGAATGTGACACGTGTAGTGATCGTAGGACGACGTGTGGAGGCTGCTGTGTTTGCTCAGAGGTGAATTTGTTTGACACTTTGACTAGAATTTAGCGTTACACGGACCATGGGTTCCACGTTTTGGAGGGAATCTAATCCAATATTCGGAATATATGGTAACTCAAAATTGAACGGACTACGTTGACACTATTGTTGAGTTGTTTTGCCTCTCAACCACCTAAAATCAACTATTTACTTTAAAAAATAAAATTAATAATATTTGCAATTAAATTAAATATCAAAAGTGTACAATTTAAAAAAAATTAATTTTAACTTTATATTTTATAAAATAAATTTCATGAATTTTTTTTTAAAAAAAACATAGAAGTTTTTAGATTAATTTATTATCAATTAAAAAAAGTAATTTGGACATTAATAACTTAGATATTAATTATTAGAAATTTTAACATGATAAAAATAACATTTTAAAATTTGTTTTTATAAAGAACTTCTTAAAATAGTTTTTTATTTTAATTATTTTTTAAAATTTTAGTATCTAAAAAAATTATAAAAACTAGATGTAATACTTAAAATCATATTTTAAGATAAACTATGTAAATCAATTTTTTATTTGAATTTTTATTTATTTTTTTAAAAAAATATTATAATAAAAAGATAAC
>JBBPBT010000811.1:8154167-8183280 GCA_037974875.1 Cicer bijugum | reverse complement strand
CAAACAACAACAAAGATTAAATGTAATAATTCTTACAACATAAAAAGTACAATTTAAAATTTCATTTAAAGAACTATTTATATTTAAGATCTAACGGAATTAAAAAATAGATATACAAGAAAGAATTCTTTTAATACATACAAAATAGTTTTTTATTTATTTATTAATTTTAAGATCTTTAAAAAAATGATCCACCATAATTTAAAATTTTATTGGAATATAAATAATATTTAACTAAAAATTATTTAAACCATAATTTAAATTTAGATTTTTTTCAAATAATTCAATTAAACTGATTAATGATACAGGTAGTTAATTTTCAATAGTGTGATTTTCACTTTCATAAATGCATCTCAAACTCATTCCATTCACATAATGATTGTGGAAGACATCATGAATCAACAGCTAGCATAGCTGTGTTTATAGAGTAATTATTTGACAATAACACCAAGCTGGAAAGCACAACATTGAATTAAATTTTTTGAAGTACAAACTATCTTTGTCCACACATTGAATTAAATTTACTGTCCATAACTGCACAAAATACAGATAGTGAGTGACAAAAATCACGGTACAACTTCTAATTAAATTCTAAACCAGTGGAATAGTGTTATGAATGAAGCCAATTAATATTCTCTAGACAGCTAGATAAATTACGACCTTCCACAATCGACATTATCATTAATTAACATTATTATTTTTATAAACTTTATGAAGTATTAAAGATACTTGGATTGCATGCAACTATACCAATTAATACTAGACAATTTAAAATTAAAGTTCAAATTAAAAAAAAAAAATTAATTATCATTTTTTGTTGAATGCAAAAATATGCTTTAATTCTATCTATCTTATTTTAATTAAACGGTATATAATCGAAAACCTAGTTAGAGATATGTGTGATGGTGACTTATACCAAATTACTACCTATACTATATTCCATAAAACAAATGCTAAAAGGAGCACTCTCCAAAGGGCATTCACTGTCTACTACTACTAATAGAGACGGACTAACACCCCATTAATTCACCTAAAGGTTAAATAAAACCATATTTTGCGGAAAGTGTGAGTAGTGTAGCTTAGCTTAGCTGGCATAATATCTAGTTCTCAAAAGAAAGAAAAAAAATGCCTAGAAAGCCACTCTCACTAGGCTTTTCACCATTCATCAAAGAGATATGAAAGGTTATCTCGCTTTCCCTTTTACTCAACTTTCCATCATTACACATATAGATGAAGATGTAGGGTGTCACTCATTTACTTTGTGTGCGGTCACAACTCTATTTCTGCATGTCATCAATATATTTCAATAGTTTTATCAAATTAGAATGATTTAATTTTCAAAATTAAAATTTTTGTCTAAACCAAAATACTAAAATTTTAAATTATTTGATTTTAATGAGACGAATTTGGGTGTCACCTAGAATGCTTCATGCTTTATGCATTGCCTTAACTCTCGTATCCATTATGCAAAATAGTACAAGTTTTGTTGAGAATAAGGTTGTTTTCCGTGGACGGTGTCATGGATTAAAATTAGAACAGGACAAAATAGAGTATAAATAAAGGGACTACTAATTATATATACAGATAATGTGAACACGTTTTGTTTTTTTAATTATTTATTTTTCTATCTTGTCACTTTATAAATGTCTAAACTGCGGAATATGATTCCTCAAACAAACAAAACATTTCTATCTTGTTATAATTATTATATATTTTTATTTTGTACAGGGAAATCGAATGCTGTCTATATATAAGTGGTCAACAATGGTTTCTAATAAATAAATAAAATTTGATGGAATGGAATAGGCCAATTAATTTTTAAAAAATTGATATTATATCATTCCATTTTATTCCACTAATCTATTAAACATAAATTAAGATTAGTATGCCGTAACTACTTACGTACAACTGGTATTATTTTAATTTTAAATGTGAAAAAAATATTGCATGTTTAGAACAAAATACATAAGGATTGTCTAACTATCATTTGTTTATCTTTCTCTACAAACTCTCTATCTCTCTTGATTTGCTTTCACACTCATTTTTCTCTCTCCATTTTAAATATTATTATCTCATATTTTATCAAAATATACTAGAAGTTACATTATATTGAGGCCAAAAGATGAGAATCCAAATTCAAATGAAATCAAATTTGTCATTATGCGAAGATCTTTCAATTCAAAAGAAGAGATAGCAACTTGAAATTACAGAATGTATGTAGTATATGACACCTCAGTAATGATGATGTGGTAGATGGATGACATGACGGTCAATATGACCTAATTAACACTATTTTGAATCCAAAGATCATTATTGAGCACACATGAATGAATCATGGAAATTTTTTATTTTTCAAATCATTTCATAGCTGTCCAGAAAGACTACAATACTCCTTACAAATTATTAACTAAAGCAATCATGATCTTGGTCCAATTAAGAGAAAATAATGATAATTTATTTTAGTTGCAACTGCACAATATAGAATATGTTGCCTGACCAGACAAGGAAAGAGCATGATAACTTTGACGGAAATTCAAAATGGAAGACAAGCTTAAAGTTCTTATTACAAAAATATATATGAAACATTTGATTTATTAAAAAAACAATTATTCTATAAAGCTAAACCTTGGTAATATACAGAAAAGTATGTAAGATATGTTGCCTCTTGTGACATGAGTCATTGAATCTTTTTCAGTTAAGTTTCCTTCTGACCAGTCCTTTGAAAAAGTCAAAGCTGTAACCACAGTAGAAAATTATCTTGAATTTCGATTAATATCATAATCAGGTCATGTAATACAATAATTTGATATATTATTCAGTTCATTTATAAATGTAGCTAGATGACACAGATCAATCACTGTTTCTGATATGTGTGTTTCAATTTCAAAAGTTCAAAGGGCCAAATAAGTGCAATGTTTTGTTCTAGAAATATTTTGTCCAAACTTAATCAAGTAGATAGAAGAAAAAGGTATCTTGTTCTTTACCTATTACCATCAGGGTGGAGCTCACACATTTGATTGTCATCACCGATGGCCAATAAATATCCTGAGGATGTCAAGCCCTACAAATAAAACGAATTATGATACAATAAATTTAAATTATTTCTTCTAGTAATGATGACAACCGAATCTCAATTATCAATATAGACATTGAATGTGGCTGGCAGATAAGTTACATACATTAGATTCTTTCACTTCATATAAAAATGTCAGTTTTGAAAATTTTAAAAGTCATCATCACCAGCAAAAATTGACCGTTCTTTCGTACTTACAAATTTCAAATCAAGCGACTTGATCTAATACTCAAATTCGAATTTTTTGTAAATCAGAGAGACACAGCTTCTATCGACCATACCTGAACAGTTACCACATGTTCGACCACTTTGTCCTCGTTCTGTTCCTGTACAACAACTCTCTGTCCGCTGCATGACATTTTGAATGTATAAATTAATGTACAGACAAACCATTCTGTGAATACTAGTATGCAATAACAGACTTTATTTTTGTTTTTTCCATACGAAACCATAATTAGGATACTCAATACAGTTATGTTGAAAACTTCAGTTCAACTGCTAACTAAAACCAAAGAATGAGTTTAGTAATTAATTTATTAATATTGGGAAAATATGTTGGGTATATCGGAATCATCTCCTTCAAGATTGAAGTGAAAGGACAAGAATAAAAGCACGACAAAGGGGATAAACAGAGACATAATAGTTGGAATTCAAGTCACCTGTGCAGCCATGTCTTGTAATATAGTTCCTCTAGGGTTTGAAATCCTGCATTCAACATAATAGGTTAAGCACCAAATTTCATTAAATGTCTAATACAGTAAAGGAATAGCATATTGTGTGTCCTGGAAACTTAATCAACACAAAATATAGTAAGTTTAAGAAATTTTGAAAGTTTGGGAACAACTTAACATGATTTTTTTACTGAAAGCACATCATTTTGGTCGTTTATTTCTTTAAATATCAATTGTCAATTTTGGTTTTCCAGATATGTCTACGGCATCACATTGGTCATCCCTATATCATAAAATTTCTATGGTGCGATCATGATAATTAAAAGCTGTTAGTTTTAGGAAGAAATTCTCTCATGTAAAACTTTTATGTATATTTCTTCATAGACATTCACAATTTTTTGTAACATTAACAGAAACAAAATTTGCAAATGAATGACAAGGTCTTGTGAAACTCCAACATGAGAGGATCCATCCATTAGCTTTGTTGTTTTAGGGACCAATTTGTTGTCACTTCAAGAACCAAATTAAATATTTGAAGACAACAATTGACTTTGAATTTGATGTATTTATACACGAACGACAAAGATATATGCACATGTTTGGTGGACAAAATGGACACTGACTCTCTCTCCCTCTTTGAAGTTCTAAACGAAATGCTAAATGCACTTACATGAGTCATTCAAAAATAAAAAACTAACTGCTTTAACTTTCCTAACTACTTTGACATCTTCTGTCCTAACAACTAAAGTTTAGACAGGACCAATACTTTCCCACAGAACAGACCCTTGACTGTGAGATAAAAAAGGTAGAAACATTATCATAGCTCTACGTCCCACCCTCCCAGTCAATAGTAAAGGCCATTATAAGAAATAGCACAACCATAAAAAAGAAAGGAAAGAATTCAACACGACAAAGGAAAAATAGAGGATAATGAAGTTTTGCACCTGGTAAATAAGCAAGCAATTTTCAATTATATACTACAGTAACTACACTAGTGCATCCTATTCCATAAGATATATCCCTCTTTCCTCTTTGGCAAAATATATATATATATATATGGATCCATCTCATGAGATAATCAGCACAGTACCTTGATTCACAAATAGATCAAAAAAATTCTCGAATTTGTTAAAAAAGGCTGCCAGAACATCTTCTCTTCGAAATTGGTAAGCTCCCACGGACAGTTCTCTTAGAACTGTATTCAAGGATGTTGTTGGCTTCTCGTTATGGACATTCAATCCTATTCCTGTGGAATCATGGCATTTGTTATGACCTCAACAAAATGACATCAAAATAAATTAAATCCTTTGCAGTGAACAAGATTTAAATATACCAGTTTAGCTAATACAGTAGTACATGGGAGGTAGTGCAATTGGTCATCATTGAATAGAATTTGCTACCCAAGAATACCTTATTACCTGCACTGATATTAAACTTCTTTGATTTATATGTTGATGTGCAAAGAATGCCTCCAACTTTAAAGCCATTTAAGTAAAGATCATTTGGCCACTTGATTTTAACATCAATCCAAGGTAATCCCTGGAAAGAAAGGTGTTGAAATAAATGTATTTAGGAGCTCAAACAACTAGAAAATAAAATACTGTTGAAACTCCATGATGCTGCGAGTTGTCTGTTTCTTACTTTCAGAAAGTTCAATGCCATTTGTGCTTCATGCTTAATAGGTTTCTATTCACATTCTAAATATCTTAGCTGTTTAGCAGCAAGACAGACCAACCAAGTTTGCAATTTAATAATAAAAAATGAAATGCTTTCAAATAACACCAGTATTAAGTCTTAATACTACAAACAACTTCACAGTTTTTTTCATAATAATCACATAAAGAACCATTACTTTTACTAGAATATTAAACTTCAGTTTATTTAGTTAATAACTTGTACGCACTTATATTGCATGAAAGCATACAGACTTAAGTGCTAAACAACCTAAATACTACTTTCCCTAATCAAATTCACTTGAAGACTAGGGATAGAGCCAGTACTTTAAAATCAAGTGCTTACATTTTTGTCACATATATCCTTGATTGCCTCCGTGATAGCCAGCGAAACCACATACTGTACTAAAGGTACGACCCGTCCATCCTCCATTTGCAGTGTAAAAGAAAACATCAGGCAACCTAATGGAGACTCCCAGACATTCTTTGACCGACCTGAGTGTTTAAATGCTCAGAGCAACTTTGAAATAAACTACTCCCTCCATCCCTAATATTTGATTTTTTAAGTTTGGGCACTTGTATTAAAAAACAATAAATTTAGACAAATATAGACTTTCTTACGCTTGATTTGTTTGATAAAAGTAAAACTCATTTAAAGCATGCGTTTGGTTTTTGTAAGGATATCAAAGTAAACATGTTTAATTGTATCTTGGTTTCTCAAAACAACCAAAAAATTTGGACAAATAAAAAAACTAAAAAGAGCAAAGATTAGAGACCGAAGGAGTAAAATATAAGTTAAAAAGGAAAGAATCATGATAATATAAGTTCATACCTCGTCCCTTGTTCTGAATATCAGCAACACATACTGTACCAAGCGGAAGCTCACAAAAGTTGCTGCATAAAAACAAAAAAGATATTTGAAACAAGAAGATTTTAAACATACTAGGAAAGAAAACAGGGCAGTAAAAAGTGAGAAGAAAAATCAGTAAGACATGATTATAAGCTCAATAAAATTTGGATAGTGGAGAATGATCATTTTTCATCTAACCAAACATTAACACAAAGCATAGAAAAGGAAACAAGTAGAAGACATACTTTGACACGACATCATGTGTTGAAGTTAACCGTGGAGACCAAATAAGAAGCCTGCCAAATTGATTGGTGGAAAGAGAATTCATGTAGGAACTAACTTGGAAGGAATTTTGTTCAACACTTTTATTCAATTCTGAATGCAAAACAAGGGATAATTCTCCCTTGTCAGGGAGCTTGAGGGTGTTATTGCCCTTAATAGCGATAGCAGTTTCAATCTCTGCATTTGATTTGCCACACAAAACCAACGAACTACAATCCACAGCTGAACAAAAATGGAGGAATAGATATTTTTCAAAGTCCAAAATTCAAAATTCAAATCAAATTTTCAAATAATAAACCATGGATTTAATTCGGTCTACAAAAGTAACAAATATTAGTAGTGAGCGTAACAAACTAACCTGAGGATGCCATGGTAGAAAGATGGTAGTTGAAAACCCTCCTTGAGATGCCTAATAACACCATCAATAAACCTTCAAAATGGCGGATAACCCGAGGTTTCAATTCCAACTCGGGTTATGGTTAGACCCGACCCGAATATATCGGGGCGAATCTTGTACCCGAGCGAACCATTAATTATTAATTAATAAATCCGTAGTAATTGTAAAGCCCAGTGTTCTTGGAGGAGTCGTGAATTGAATGGAATTTTACGAGAACCATCTTGAGTGACTCGGTGGCATAGATTTAGGGTTTGGATATTCTACCAACCGGTTCACAATTACGGGCTGGGTCGGTTTTTTTTTATGATTCGGTCTGGGATAAATTGGAGTTTTTTTACGTGGTTCAGGTTAACCGGATTTTTTGAACGGAGGGAAGACTGAAATGGAGGATTTGCAAAGAGCACTGAAGGATCGTAATTTAACGGTTTCTACCGTTCCAGGAAAGGGTCGTTGTCTCTTTACTACTAGGGATTTTTACCCAGGTTTTCCCCTCGAGCTAGCTTCATTATTGTAGTAGCAGTTGAATGAAAATTGAAATATCAATGCTGGAGAATTTGATGTAGATGAGTAATAACACTGTTAAACTGTGGCTGTATTGCAGGGGAAGTGATTATTAGTGAAGAGGCTTATGTTTGTGTTCCAAATAACAATAACTCATCCCACAAAAGGTGTGATGGATGTTTCACAACAACTAACCTTAGCAAGTGCTCACGTTGTCATGTTGTTTGGTACTGTGGAACCGCATGTCAGGTCTTGCATTGCTCGTTTCCTCTTTTCGAATATTCTTACACCAAACTAGTTTGTTAACATGATACAAATCTTTCAAATTGCAAAACACCAGAACCAATGTGTTTCTATAGACTTAATTATTATTATTATTTGTTTTTTTGAAAGGCAAATATATATAACAGTAATAGAAGCACGAGGATTGCTGTTTCACATAACACAGTAGATAGTGAAACAACAATATTGATATGGTGTTCAGTGGAAAATTAGATTTTTTTTGACAAAGAGTGAAAAAATAACTGTTATAGTTTTTTTATGATATTCAGAAGTCAGAGTGGAAGTTGCATCGTCTTGAATGTGAAATCCTCTCAAGGCTAGACTACAACAAGAGAAAATCTGTCACACCTTCTATACGGCTGATGCTCAAACTTTATCTTCAAAGGAAGTTGCAAGATGAGAAGGTAAATGCAAAGATAGTTGAGTTTTGTGTAATGCATATTGGTGCTATTTAAGTTAGAATTGTTTTACACACTGTAAATTTTACTTCATTTTCTGGTAGTATGACTATGAATATGCCTGTAAAGTCGATGCAAACATCTATCAATGTAATACTACAATAATGCCGATCTTGTCATTTTTTAGTCAAGTAACAAACTTCATCAATATTTGGAAGTGGGAAGGATTCGAAAATGTAAACACTGAAAATCAATATTTGCCTTCATAAAATCCTTTAGAGATCTTAAATCTTTTCATGACTATTATTGCATTCTTTTTTGGCACTCCTTGTGCATACAAGAACCTCAGTATATTAATAAAATTTCTTTCCCTGTGCAAAAAATTAGTTTCATAAAATTGGGTTTGAGGGCTTATTATCCTCAACATTTCTTTTTGTGGCTTTGAAATTTTTCTTCTGTGTATTTAGAAAGCATTTTACAACCATTGATGATTAATATGAGCATTTGAACAATCATGACTGAATTGAATCATTCATTTTATTTCCAGATCATTCCAAGCACAACTAGGGACAACTACAAGTTAGTGGAGGCATTAGTGGCTCGTATCCTTTTTAATAGTTTCGTCTTAAGCTTTCGTACAATGAATGTAGATTTTTGTCCATTTTCCGACATGTCACATGAAGATTGTTCTTTTTAACATTCACTTCCATGAAGACATGTCTGACATCACAGAGCAGCAGCTGGTGTTGTATGCACAAATGGCTAATCTTGTACATTTGATACTACAATGGCCTGAAATCACTATAAAAGAGATTGCAGAAAATTTCTCCAAGGTTTTATGCTTCAAAACTTATATTTGTTGATATAATTCTCATCAATTATTCTCATATGAAATCACAGACAGCGCTCTGAAGATTATGTTTACAAGGATTGACACATTTGTTTTACGTATATGTGGATTTGAGTCTCTGATGAAGCCTCTCTAAAGTCTAAAGTAAAATCTTTTTGTTCCTGCAGTTTGCATGTAATGCGCATACCATTTGTGACAGTGAGTTGAGACCTTTAGGAACTGGACTGTATCCTGTTGTTTCCATTATCAATCATAGGTAACCAACCCACTTAACTTATTTTTTGCTCTCAAAATAATGTCTTATCTATTTCTTGTTATTCTTCTAATCATTGTTTTACCATATAGCTGCTTGCCCAATTCAGTGTTGGTTTTTGAAGGAAGGACAGCATCAGTACGTGCTTTACAGCATGTACCCAAAGGGACTGAGGTATGTATATTTTTCTTTTCTTCTGGCCTAAGAAGAAATTACCATTTTCAATATTTAGTTCCCTGGTTTACAAAGCAAGAGATGTCATTTAAAGATTGTTTATGCAAACTCAGCAAATCTTCGACATAGATTTAGGACTTAACATATATTTTTCAAATTGACTTGATCAGCAGTTGCATATTTCTTTTTGTAAACAGTTTTTCACATGGGGTACATCTCATATCCAATAGGTTATTATAGTTTTCACTTGTCAATTTAAAATTACTTTTTCGGATGGTGTATTACATTACAACTTTATATTTTTCTACATCAAGTTTAATTCTGACTATTTTCTGTGTGTTTTAAGGTAATGATAAGTTACATAGAAACAGCTGGAAGCACTGTGACTCGACAGAAGGCTCTCAAAGAGCAGTACCTATTCGCATGTGTTTGTCCCCTCTGCTCTAAATCGGTATTTGCTATACTCACTTAATCTGGGATAGTTTCTCGTTGGCTTCACATCATAGTACTTGCTATTTGAGTTAAATTTGCATGCTGTCATTAGCTAATTCAGGTAAGTTAGTTTTGAAGGGTCAGTATGACGATGTTCGAGAAAATGCAATTCTAGAAGGATACAGATGCAAAGATGAAAAATGTGATGGTTTCTTGCTCCGTAAAACTGGTATGTGACTCGCCTAATGCCTATGGTCCACCAGGTTTTTAATGTATTACAAATGACCTTTTATTTTTAATCTGTTTAAATTAAAGATGGAAAAGCATTTCAATGCCAAGATTGTGGATTAGTTAGGGACAAGGAAGAGATAAAGAAAATTGCAACTGAAATAAAATTGCTATCAGAAGAAGCTTCTAAGCCTTCTTCCAGTGGCAGTATCCTTTCACATTTCTGCCTAGAATTTGTACCTGCAATTGCAATCACTTGAATTATTTTTCTTCTGCGTTCCAATTTTTTTCCTACCCTTTATGGAAGCCTTGATCCATGTACCAAGGAAATTGATTTGCAGTTATGTCCTTGAAGTCAAATCCTTGACTATATGTAGATTATCAAGAAGCTATCACCATATATAAAATGATTGAGAAACTGCAAACGAAACTATATCATACTTTCTCAATCAATTTGATGCAAACACGAGAGATGATTTTGAAGGTAAGCTCATCCTTGTAGTTCTCTATCTACTATGTTGTTATTCGCTTATTGATATTAATTATAGATATTGCTTGATGATATCAAGTACAGCCTTTCCATACATGTTTTACTTAGTACAGCTCCTGTGGAGATTTGTTCAGCACATCATTTATCTTTTTGTTGCTTTTAGTTACAGAGTACAAACCAAATCTTTTGCTGTAAGAGGCTTGGTTGGTATATTATATACTAATGAATAATTGTGGATTGGTTTATATTTTGTTTTGGATGACCCTGCAACCGGTCACATGTCCCCAAAGTTTTCATGATTTCACATCTTATTTCTTTATTGATTTTCTGCTTATTAGAAAACTCTTTAGTCATGTTTTGATTAAAAGTTCTGCTTATTTTCTGCTGTTTTTGCTACAAATGGCAAATAGAAACAATGAAGTGCATAGTTCATTTATGCAATAATTGATGTTTCAACTGTGAATAGAGAACTGACATTTTGTCCCCTGCAGTCATTAATGAAGCTGGAACATTGGAGAGAAGCTTTAGCATATTGCAAATTGACCATACCAATCTATCAAAGTATGTCATACTGGAACTTCTATCCTCAAAAACCAAATCTTACCATTCATCTATTTGTGAAAAATTGTTCAAAAAAATGTATTTGAGAAAAAGTTTCACAAATGATGCTGACATCCAGTGCTGGATGTTTTACTTCATTGCAGGAGTGTATCCAGCCGTTCACCCTATGCTTGGCTTGCAGTATTATACTTGTGGAAAACTTGAATGGTTAGCAACTGAAGCTCATATTTAGTGTGAATATTAAATTCTTCTACTAATGAAGGATTTATGAGGACATAAAATGTCATGTTTCTTTCCCCTAAGTTGTACATTTGTCTGTGTCTATTTATACACATACATATTATCTACATCACGTTCCAACAAAAGGCTGAAGAAACTAATGATTATTAGTAACTGTACAAGGAGATTAGACATCTAAAAATATTTGTACACATCAACAAAAAAGCTAACCTTTCTTCGCTAGTTGTGAGGGTCAAACTATTATATGTAACTGAATAATAAAACAAACAAATAAATCTGTCTGTAAACAAAATAGAGTTAATCATAGTTTGAGTTAAATCTTTGTAACCAATGTCACCTTGGAGAAAAAGAATGGTTATATTTTTGGTTGTTTGAGTTTAATGGTCTTGGTATAGGTATCTTGGAGACACGGAGGAAGCTGTTATATCATTGACCAAAGCTGTGGATATACTGAGGATTACTCATGGAACAAATACTCCTTTTGTAAAGGAACTCTTGGTAATGTTGGAGGAAGCCCGTGCAGAAGCGTCTTTCAAATTGTCTTCCAAAGAGGAGTAGAATGACAAGTTAATGACACTAATATTGCAGCTGCTGCCAGTACAAGCATGTCACTGCAACTGAGTCACAAAGAATAATTAAATGTTATCATTAGTCATGGCATATTTTTGTTCACTCAGGAAATTTGTTCAGTCACTCACATGAAAAGTTAAATATGGTAAATCATTAAATGGGGTAGTTGTTCAATATGTTCTTTAATGTGCCCTTCATGACTCTGTCTGACGGTTATATAATTTACTAACTTATTACCTTTTATTGCTAGCAATTTGAACTTTTCAGTTACAGGATAAATAAAAGGGAAAGATGTTCCCCATTTGAGAATGTTTCCTTTTGCCTGTTTTATTAATTGTCTGCAAGATTAGAGCAATCTTATCAAATTATGTTTTTAAACTAATCTCTCCTGCTTGTTGAAACTGACTTCTAAAACGACGGAGTACACTATAAAATATTATGATAATTGTCGATAAAAATATTTGATATTATGATAAAATATAGCATATAGTATATACATGTATGAAGTTATAAAGTTAAAAATCTAGTGTTTTTTTTTAATTAATAATTATGATAATTCTAAAAAATACAAGCTTTTCAAAAAATCGAATTTGGGAAATATTGTAATTTTCGACGTACTATATTATCAAATATCGGGTAACTCATCAAAGTAGAGTTAATAGTGAGGGTTCATTCCTAGGGTTTTTTTTTTAAAAATAATCCTATTTTTTTAAAAAATTATTCAACTACTTTCTTTTCAAATTTATTAATTAAAGTTTTTTTTTTCTATGTTACAAGTCGCCATTTGAAATGTCGAATTCTTAAAAGAATTTAAAAAAAATCAATTTTTTTTTAATTTTTTTCAAATAAAAATAATTCATAATATATATATATTTAATATAATTCATAAAAATACATAAATATAAATATTAAATTACATATATTGACTAGAGTTGTTTGTAACATTTGGACAATGTTTTCGATTTCGAGTATAACCAGTTAACGGACATAGTATACATTTTCTTTGTATTTTTCTTTTAACGTCCATTTCAATTATAATACAGAAACTATTTGAACGAGTTTTTTTAATTCTCCACATTTCAAGATTGTGATACAATGTTTCACCTTCATATGTGGACCAATATGTGGAAACTCTATTTTGTAGATGTTAAATACATTAACTACCTTGTACACATCACATAGAAGCACTAAGTAGTTTTGATGAGGGTAAGAACATGCAGCTATGACATGTGAACAAGGAACATGTATAATTTGAAATTTTCCACAATCACACCATTTTTTTGAAGATTGACTTTAAAATGACTAATTGGTCGCACATCTATTGGGTTTCCTGTTTCATGTACCATGAAATAATAACAATTTTCGGTCCAATTACATGACTTGATGAGTATTAGATTGACCAACTTCATATTTAATCTTGTTCATGCAATCATTTGTATATAGTCAACAAGAAGCTAATGATGTTTGATGTTGTCGTCTCCTTAAGGATGTCACCATTTAAAACGTGGGTTTCCTTAAGGAAACGCCATTTCAAATGGCGACTTGTGACTTAAAAAACAAAAAAAAAAAAAAAATAGGATAATTTGATTATTAAATTTGAAAAATGAATATCTAGATAATTTTTTTGGAAAAAAGGGTATTGAAAAAAAAAACTTCATGCCTATGTATTTTTTTAAAAGTTCTTTTGTCTTAATTTTTTTCGGTACAAACATGTTCAGATTTGTTAGTATGCATTTTTAAAAGTCACAAATCCAATATAAACCACAACTTCTACTTTACCAAACATGTAAAAAAAAAAGGAGATTGAGACATGACTCCTCTTGAACTGAGTTGACCAAGTGAATTACAAAATTCATTTCTCAATTATTTTTTAACGTCATTTTAGTTGATTTTTTTTCCAACGCACACTACGTTGTAGCATCAAGATGTGCAATTTGCTTTTTAAATACACAAAATGAAGATGTGTAATTTGCTTTTTAAACTTAAACACAACTATTATAACTCGCGGTTTTTCTGACTTAAAATTTATACAAAACCTGTATTATGTTGATTCACTAGCTACACACTAACCTTAGTATTCTACTCTGAACAATTGGAAATACACACAATGCCACTTCTGACCTATGGAAAATACGGTAATCTTTAAAAATACACTGAAACAAAAACCAAAAAAATTGAATAGACAGCCACCAATTACTTGATATCAGTATCTACCAAACGTTCCCGCAGCTGAATACAGAGTTCAGACATTTGGGATAACAGTGATCTTTGTTCTTGTGAATTTAGTGAGTGAGTTGTTAACTCAAGTGGATCAACAAGTAGACGTTGGAGCTGATGACACAGTTGCGATGCTTCAGAGTCATATGTACAAGTTTCAGCAATGAGTTGTATAAATTTACAGCTATGGTCTTGAGACAAAGATGGTTGAGGTGGTACGTGAGGTGCAAGAAAAGGATGTTGGAGTAACTGAGGAATTCTCCACCTTTGATTCCGATCCCATGCTAGACACCTCTTCATTAGATCTACTAGCCATGGATTTGAAAGTGGTTCATACGTAATTTCATGACTTGGATCTGTTATAACTTTAAACTTGGCCCAAAATGTCTTGTATTCTGAAAAAGGGGTTCTTCCATATACCATTTGATAAAGGATACAGCCCAAAGACCATATATCTGATGGCCGACCACACTTAATGATGTTTCCATTTGCATCTGTCTCATTACACATAAATGCTTCTGGAGACATGTAACTCAAAGTACCCACCTACACTTTGAACAACAATTTGGTGAAAATTTTGTACTTAAGTGTCACATTGATAATTGCTGAAAATTGGGATGAAAATTTCAAAGATGTGGTTTTTCATACAATTTTTTCACAGAAATAAGAAACCTCATTTTTAAGATAAGCCTGTAACAATACAAATGAAATTATCATAATAGAGTTGTACTAAATGCATCCTGTGACCTGGACTCCAAAATTTTCAAGCATGCAGTATATCATTTAGGAGAGTATTATTGACCTTGAGCCAAAATTCATCCAGATGCAGAGAAAGTGCTACAGAAGTCCTAGCAGAGAAAGACTTGTGTTCTACTATGTGTCCAATGCAGAAGAATGATAACAAATAATTGACACCAAAACTGCTTTTAAATAATACATTCTATTGCCAAACAAAACTACTTTTAAATATGACATTCTATTGCCAAACAAAACTGCTTTCAAGTCAACAGAAATTATCTGAAATTGTAAATTTCTATAAAGCTGAACAAACAATATATTCAAAGGAAAGCCTGCAAAAATAAAACTTAACCATCCTCATACATCACTAATATGCAATTATGCACCACATTCAATAATGTGCGAAAAGCTATAGTCAGGCATTGCTGTAAACCCAATTACGAAGAAAAAAGTAACCACAGTAAAAAAAAAAGTACTCAGCCACAAGGTAAGAGAAACAAAAATTATAAATAAGGCATGTTAACTAGTGAGCCAAAAAGAGAAGGGAGGTGGAAAATAAGCAATACCTGTGAATCCCGTTGAATATTAGTTGTATCACTCATTATTGCTTTGGCGATACCAAAATCAATCAGTTTTAGGGAACCTTTGACAAGGAGGAAGTTAGCAGGCTTCAAGTCAGAATGCACAATACGTTCCTCATGAATTGTGTTGACAGCTTGAAGAATTTGCTGCAAAAGGTGTAAAAAAAAAGTCTAAGCTAATTGGAATTAGCAGTGGAGAAACTGACACTGTTTTACTCCATCCAATAAAGAAAGAAAACAAAAGAAAACGAACAACAGTTCATAGTCATAATCATGTAAAAGAGAAAAATAGCAACATGTGTAAAATAATATCATGTCAAAGTTGAATACTATTTGATAAAATACCGTACCAATGAGATTTTAATTAAATTAAACTACATTTCAAATGCTATCTAAATTATTAATAATAGACAAACATCCAGAACACAAAATAGTAAACATAGATACAGGCATGGAAGTATTATTTGCAATATTTTGGATAAATCAAACACTAGAACTTTCAATTATCAAACAAACAAAGCAAAAATGGTTATACAACATGAATGTTATTGTAAAGATAGAATTAAAAAAATTCAAAGCTACATTATAGATTAAACCTGCCAATAAAATCGAAGCCAGTTTTCATCTATGGTCTGGTTGGGTCCATCAAGTTCCTTCCACTTCTGGGACAACATGTGAGCTAAATCAATTTCCCCGTATTCAAGTACCATGAATATATATCCGTCATCCTTGACTCGGCCATCCTTAATACTGAGAGTTCCTTTCATAACTTCTTCGAGCAAAGCCTTGTCAGTTACCTAATAACAGGATCAGGTAAAAATAAAATTCACTAGAACATAAAAAACAGTAACAATACAAACACACCAGTGGAAATCAACCCAAAAAGTTTTGTTTCAGAAATGATAATAAGCCAAGCCCCAAAAAAGTGACCATGAGTATGCAATAAGAATTTAAGTGATTATATATTCTCATATTATCAAATGTCTGAAGAGCGATGAAAAGCAGAAATAACTACAAGCAAGAACTGCTACATATATCATGATAAAGACCAGTTGTTCAGTACCTCAAAATCTATAAGCTGTATGATATTATCTTTTCCTTTCAGCCTACTAAGATACTCAATCTCTTGACAAAACCCATATGCAGTAGCATAATCACGACCCTTGAGTTTGATCTTCTTAAGTGCATAGATCTTACAGTCTGATGAAATCACCTTGTGCACCTCACTGCTTCCACCACTACCTATCTTGCCAAGACGTTGATAAAGTTTTCCATTAACCTTAAAAAACAAATCAGGGTCATAGGACCTTTTCTTAGTGACCGACGAACTTCTACTACTCACAGCCTTCTCTCGCTTTTCTATATTAGAAGATTCGAACTTCACATTCACAGAAGGTGCTTTGGACACCGAAGCCTGAGGCTGTATGTTTGAAACATCTGCAACCTCTTTCCGTTCGGTCAACTTGTCGCCATCCCAAGAAACATATTTTGAATTACTGGTTTCTTTTAACATGCATGCTTGCTGCTCCTTAGATTGTTCACTCTCTTTAAATGCCAACTCGGCGTCGACACAAGAATCAGAAGCTTGCCCTGAAGCTGCATCCTTATCAACTGATACTATATTCGCTTTTTTCACTGAAGTATCTATATTTGCTGATTCCATAACACTTTCAGTTATAGGTTTAACACGAATCTCTCCAAACTGACCAGCAGCCACACGCGAGACACTTTCTATATGCAAATGGGTTGTTGAATTCATCATGGGAGCTGAAGTTGAATTGACTGAAGTAGTTGTGGCACACGAAGGTCCCACTACCGAAGACTGGGTCGCCGGCTGACTTAGAAAGTTTCTGAACTGCTGCAAATTATCCCGCGTAACTGTATTCCTCCTCGGCAACATAGAGCAACTTATTCCTCCATCAGATCTCAAACTAAAATCAGGCTCAGTCTGCAGAACTTTAGGTTGCTTCGAATCATCATTGAATCCAATCAAAGCTTCAGGTTGGTTACCTTCAACCCACTCCATTTCTGTGAATCCAAGTGAACTCATATGAGAAGACAAACTCTCCAAATCAATGGCCTTTACATCATTGGCCCCTGCATTGTTAAAAACATGTTTGGAATACGCAAAAACACAAACAAACAAAATATTAAGAGACAAAAATTACCTTGTGGAACAGTGTTGGAAAATTGAACTTTGTTTTGAGCATTTGGATCTTGAGAAGGAGTATCAACAGTGCTGGTTTCAGGTGAATCGTGTGGTTGATGAACCAGTGTACGCCTTGGCCTGAAGCTATTGGATTGCGTTGAACCTAATAAATTATTAGGTTAGAAACCAAAAATAAAAAAATAAACCCTAGGTAAGTTGAAAATTGGGGAAAAATGAAATAGAATGAAGAATGGAGTACCGAGAGGGCGGTGACGTTTCAAGGCGGCTTGAACGTGGCGGAGGAAGTCCGGGGAAGAAGGATCTGGCTTGATCGGAAGGTTAGACTTCCCATCCATGGACCAAACTCCACCGCATTTCAATTTCAATTTTTGGTTTACCTCCTTCGAATCCGAATCCGAATCAAAATTCAATTGTTGTTTTCGCGCTCCTCTATTCTTTCTCATGGGTTTCGCTTTCTTTTGGGCCTTCCATGGGCTACTTTACTAATTTATCAGAGAAATTTCTTTTTGCACCGCTATTTATATCTACATACATTATTCTAATTTGTTTTTCTCATAATACCCCCAATATTCGGGAACATGTTCCTCACATTTTCCGTAACACACACATTCTAAATACAATTTTTTAGTTCTACAATAATTAAATCATTATAGTTTTATAATTAATAGTTTCTTTTTTTTATTTAAAACATATTATGATATATATATATATAACAAAAATATTTTTTATACAATTATTTTTATCAATTATTAGTATATTTATTATTATTATTATTATTATTATTAATGCAAAGTAAATGATATAATTGAAAATTATTTATGTAGTATTATTTTTTTGAGGAGCTATATGTAGTGTTAATTAGAAGTTATGATAAAAAATAATTAATATTACACTGACACATGAAATTTCCTTTATTTTATATTTTTTTTTTCAAATTAATCAATTAGTCTGAAAAAGAATATATTGAAATGTAAATTTATTTTTTGGATATAAGTATACACTAAAATAATAATAATTATTATACAGTAATAGAATTAAATATTCCATTGAAAATATATTTTTTTTGATTAAATTTTGAAAATATATTAAAATTTATAATATTTAAAAATATTAAATATAAATTATTAATATATGTATATGAAACTAAAAGAATAATATAAAATCTCTAATCGGTTGAGTTCAGGTGCAGACAACACATCAACGTCATAATTCCTATCCCTACACCCGACTTAAAATTTTGCATAAATATGCTCTATTTAAAGTGGGATATTTATGTCAAAGTCAAGACAAATAGCTATGAAGCGGTTAAATTATCATGTCTAATAAAATGTTAAGTCCACATATCTCATTTGAACTATTTGCAAAATAAATTACTTTATTTCCAAACGAATTATAATTAGATGTTAAAAATATAATTGGTGCTTATAAATAAAGACCAAGTAATATGTGGTCTCCATTGTTGTGAGAGGCGATCTTCAACTTCTAGCCCATTCAATTTGTAAATTTGAAACACAAAAATTCACTCTGCACTTCCATTTTTGGACTTATACCTCCACGACTTTATGAAAATATCAAAATATCTTAATTTTTTTTATTTTACTAAATTCAAAGTTATTTTTTTTTTATTATTTCATCATTTCTGGTGCGGTAAAAAGATTTACGTTATCTTTCAAAAAACTATTTAAAATAATTCTAGTACGCATAGTGTTTTTGAAAAACTTTTTACAAGTTTTTCAATACAAAAGGATGTTATCAGAAAATTTTAAAAAAGATTTTCATTACAAAATGGAAAAATATGTATTATCAGAAAATTTTCTTCAATTTTTTCAATACATAAGGTGTTTTCGAAAAACTTCATAGACTGGTTTTTCGGTACACACATTTTTTTTTTTTAATTTTATAAATTTTTTAAAATGTTAACATATATGAATAAAACAACTACTATTATTGGATAAAATATGCATTGATACTACAAATATTTTTGACACATATTAGATATAAATAATTATAATTAATATTAATATTGTATAAATATATTATTGTGATTAATTATAATTTATTTTATATTTTAATTAAGATATTTGATACAAGGGACGCTGTTGTAAATTGGGCTAAAAAAATCGGTATAAAAAATAAAGTTATTATTATCATCAGAAGATCAGATATAGAGACAGAAGAGAAATGGAGGAAACATAAATTGATATTAGGTTGTGACAAATGAGGAAAATACAAGTGTGTTGATAGTTCAACTCATTCAATAAAAAAGTGTGATTGTCCTTTCAAGCTTACATCAAAACCAATAAAAGATGATTTAGGATGAACAATTAAAGTAATATGTGGAGTTCACAACCATGAATTACCTGATACTTTAGAGGGACGTGCATTTGTTGAACTCTTAGATGAAGAAGAAAAAAACATGTTCGTGACTTAACAAAATATAATATTGCACTGAAACACATATTACTCTCATTGCAATACCGAGATAAGAACAATGTTACTAAGATCTTACAATATACAATAGAAAAGAGATGTAACATTTATGTATGTTAGAATATAAAACATGAAGACTCAAATGTTTTGAGAGATATTTTTTTGTCGCATCCAGATTCAATGAAGTTGTTGAATTTATTTTCGATTATGTTGATTATGGACAATACTTACAAAATCAATAAATACAGAATGTCATTACTTGAAATTATCAGTATAACATCAACAAAGATGATATTTGTAGTTAGATTTGTTTATTTGGAATGTGAGCGGGAGTAAAACTTTTATTGGACATTAGAGAGACTAAGAGAACTGTTTATTACACAAAACAAATTTTCTCAAATAATTGTGACAAACAGAGATCTTGCGTTAATGAATGCAGTTGATATTGTATTTCCACATGTTGGTACTTGCTTTTTTTGAATTCATATCGACAAAAATATTGGAGCAAAATGTAAACAATATGTCTTAAAGGATTGACAAGAGTTAATATTGAATATGTGGAAAAACATTATATAATATAGTGATGAAAAATAGTATATCATGCGCTTGCACATGTTTGAGCAATCATGTGTCGATAATAAAATGTTTGTTGACTATGTAAAAGAAACTTAGTTGATTACTCATAAGAAAAAGTTTGATGAAGAGTGGTGTACCATAAATAATAATTAAGTTTAATATTTTTAATAAATGATAAATAATAATAAATTTAAATATTTTTAATACACCATAAATAATAATTCATTTAAATATTTTTAATAAACCATAAATTATCATTAATTTAATTTACTTGACCAAACCATAGTCTCGCTGACACGTGATACCGGTATCGAGTAAGGACCGCCAGATCACAGCCCCTCTGGAATACCGTCTTATCTCAGGTGTCTCCTATTGTACAGGTCCCTCCTCCTGTACGGGTACCTCCTCGTGCTCCTTATGTATATGTATCTCCTCATGTTCCTCTTGCATCCGATGCTCATCATGTACCGCGTGTACCTCCTCAAAAATAGATATATTAGTCTGCTCCTCCAAGTCATCGTCTTTCATAATAAATTGTCGCATTCTACACGATGTTATCGGACGAACCATTTCGAGAGCAACATCTATAGACGATGAAGATTCAAAGTCATGTATTCTTTCGACAACTTTGTCGTCTCAACCTCTAGCCCTACCCACTAGGAAAAAAAATAGTTAAAATAAAATGAATTAATAAATACTACTATAATAAAAAATTTAAACAAATAAATTAATTAAAAAAAAAAATAAAAATTAATTTATGGATGAAATTTTCTAGTAGTTTCTAGAAAAATCACTATGAAGTTTGCCGGTATTTATTTTTCTGGAGAACTTGAAATAAGTTTTCTGGTAGTTCTTGAGAACTTCAAATAAATTTATCAGTAGTTTCGAAAAACTTCAAAAATGATTTATAGAAATATGTTATGTACAAAATTTTTTTTTTAAATTTGTCGGAGTGATGTTCTATATCAAAAAACTTAAAAAAAAAAGTTTCCGATAAAAATGATATTTTTAACACTCATTTGTTTGTTCCGAAAAGATTAAAATAAAAAAATGATAACTTTTAATATATATATATATATATATCAGGGTATTTTAATCTTTTTCTTTAAATTTTAGTGATATGTGAATAAAGGAGAGAGTATATGGTAAAAGTTTATTTGAAACCCTCTAATATGCATTAAGATCTTTGGGAAGCTTTTGGTTGCTGACCAAAAGGGAAGTTTTTTGCATTTTACAAGTTCATTTTCAAGTTGTGTTTTTGCGCTCGAACAATGTGTTGAGATTTGACAAATAGTCCTAAGAAAATATTACTTCACAACTACTAGGTTTATATTTCACTGTATTTGATTATACAGTAACAAAAATCAATTTTAGATAAATAAATTTTATAAATTTAATTTCTATAAATTGAATATAAAATAATTTATATTTAGTTAAATTCATATAAAAACAAGTTGAACAATAAATTTTAATATAAAAATTACATTTTAAAAAAAAATATATAAATTATAATTTTAAGTTTAAATAAATTTTAAAAATAAAATCAAATATATTCAATAACATATGTTAAAATTAAATTTACTCCTCCATCATCAATTTTGCACCTCATAAAATAGAACCAAACATTTCCTCATTTTTATTTATACTTTTTAATCAACTTGAATTAATTTATACTTTTGAACACACAAGAATCCAGCTTATATTTGGAGGAACCAAAAGAATCTTTTCAGCTTGGGTGGAGCATTTGTTACCATGGGCTTTGGGCTAACATTTTTGTAAAATTCTGACAAAAACAGCATGTCTGGAGGAGCATTTAAGGCTATAGACTCGCGTTCCTAGTCCACCAAATTAATATTTATTGATGAAATAAATATTACAGTAAAGAAGATGTTTTTTAAAGTTCTTAAAATTTCAAAATATTTTTTTTAGTATTTTTTAAAATGCATTTTCTCCGTCACAATTAAAAAACCCATAATCAAAGAATTTTTTAAAATAATCAAAAAATGACAACAACGAGAGATTAATTTTGAATTTTGTAACAACTGTCCATATATTAGTGTCAAGTCGTATAAATTTTTGCATAATATTCTCTATGTCGTATTACATACAACAGCCAGAAGATATCAAATCCCATCAAACTATAATTAGTAAAAATAACTCGTGCTTTTGCATGGATATTGCATCATTATTAGATTCTTTTCTCATATGATAATTAAAGAACATCAATAAAAGAAATTAAATTTTTTATACAACAAAATTATAATGACCAGCAATTCTGATCAAACTTTGTTGAAAAATAATTCATTTGAACTATTCCATGCAAAAATTCAATAGCAATAATTATGATTAAGCTAAGTGAACCTTAAAAGTTCAAATCTTTTCTTCCCAAAGTTTTTTCATTTGTAACTTCATTAAAAAACGTGTAACCTCATTATATTTCACAAAATATTTGATTTTGTAATCTGATCCAGCAGTGGCAATGGCAGTTGATTTCAAGAGCTTGATAAACAAACAGACCCATAATATTATATTGAAGGACTAATTTTAATCCAATAACAATATTTTATTACAAAACTAGTGTAAAAATCCAAATTAACTATCAAAGTAGTGTAGATTTCGAGAAGAAGAAAAATCACCAAATTGGAGGAAGTCGTATATGTCACCAATAACTTATCCATTTTTCTTAAAGCAAAATCATACATATCAACCACAACTATGTTTTTTTTTAAACGACTTCTAGTGACAAATAAAATCCATCACTACTATAGTCGTTGCACGATGCAACAACGCTTGGAAAATTTAGATCTCTAGTGAAAAAAAAAAATCTATCTTCCCATGATTGTTTAATATGGCTAGTATGGATCTTCAAATTACGAGTTTGTGGCTGTTTTCGGAGATGTTAGTTCAAATAATATTTAAATTCACAATTCTCAAGATCTGTATATCGTCCACGATTCTCAATTTGTCACATGAGATTTCGTGCTATATTCTGTTACCAAGGAAATTTTCGACATGCAGTGGACTAGGAATTTTCTTAGGCCATTAATTTATCCCTCCTCTCTCTCTCTCTTTGCTGTCTTTTCCATCTCTTAAACCACTACCAATAGATCCATGGATATAGTTGACATATTTTCACTCTCAGACACAAACATTTATAAACGATGTATTTTCATACAATTTTAGAAATTTTGATTTTTTTAATGTTCAAATTAATAACATCATTGTTTTATACAAAGAGGGCACTGCTTTACAACAAGAAAGCTAACCAACCCTTTTTTAATGAAACATTTTAAGTGGACATGTACTAACTTGTGTTGAACTTTACTATAGTATTTATCAATTTTTTGGTTTCTAGATTTAAAAATTGCAAACACACTTTAACTGACCATACTCATATCACATGCTAATTTGAAATTTAAAAATATGTACAATTAGTGTTCTTAATCTTAACCTAAAGCTCAAGCCACCAAATGATAAAGTGCTTATCCTAATGTTCTATTAAAAGAAGTAAAATAAAGTTGTGTGACCACCTTTCTATAGTAAAACTAAAAGAGTTTTGATTTCCCTCACACAAGGGTGAATAACAAGCTAATTAAAGAATAATAATCACACTCTAAAGTCATAAACATTAAAAAGATTGTTTGTTCTAAATTGGATTAACCATCACACCTCTTCCAACGGTAGACAATGTGATCGAAATCTCAAAGAAACTTTACTAACCAACGGATATGTTTTATTCCAATGCTTTTGCAACTCATGAAAAAAGTTTAGTAGTACATGGTAGGGCATTTTTGTTACAAACATTTATTAATGTATGGGTTGGAACGGTACATGAGTATGGCATAAAACAAAATTTTAAAAACATTGAGGGATATTTGTTTTTGCTTATATAAAAAATAAAAAAAAATAAAAAAATGAAAAAAAGTACATGGATATGATATGGGTTTGGCATGATTTTGAGGAAAATGGAATCAAAGTAAGCAGCTTTTTTCCCAAGTAAAGGCAGCATTATGGGGTAATTAGTGCAATGCGTTTAGCCCCAAAAAGTTTACATTGGGTTTAGAATAACGACAAATCTAATTAATTACTACAACTATCTCCCCATACACCTCTGCTTTGGGTTTAGATATATTGTAATTCAGAAACTCTTATACGGTTGTTATATGGGTCTTCGTGATGTGCTTTTAATTGTTTATCAGACAAACATTTATTAGATTTATAAATTAAAATATTTGTCATTTGATTTGAATGATATTTTCAAAAATATTGATTTGGATCGATCTAAATTAATGTAGTTTAATTTTGGTCTGTTTTTGAATACCTAAAATGTTAATTATAAAATATTGATTTAATATTATTACTATTATTATTATTATTATAATAAAGTTGTATAAAAGTAATAAGTTTAAAAATAAAATATTTAATATACTAAACATTATTAATAAAATTATAAAATTAAATAAATAAATATTATTAATAATAATTCAGCCTAACTAATAGATCAATATAATATCTATTACTAATGAAAAATAAAATACGTATTAAAATTAATATATGCAATTTGGTTTTAAAAATTGAATTAGAAATATGATCTGTTACGAACATTTTCATTAAAAAAATCCAAATACATTTAATAAAATTTAATTTTCTGCAACTTTTTTTTTATCGATTTGTGGATTTTTTTTATTAGTTTGAATGTGAACATCTTTATTTAACCACACCATTTATACACATCTTAAAAAAAGAAATAGAAAGAAAAAAAAAGTTAAAATAACTAAATGATGTATATTTTTGTGTATGTTCATTAAGTATTTTTTTTTATGAATAAGTAGGTGTATGAATAGATTAGGTCGAGCTAGAATTTGTTATGTTTAAGTTTGCCTTGGAAAATTCAAAATATAAGTCTCGTTGTGGTCTATAAGTAGACTTATTTTTAGATATGAGTCTGACCTTAATAGAAATTTGGTATGATTTATTAACGTATTTAAAAATTTATTTTATTTTAATATTTTTAATTAAATAATCAAATTTTTTTAATAGATTAACGAGTTAATATGTTGATGAAATAAAGTTTTATTTTATTATTTAACGTAATATTTTGAAAAATATTACTTTATACACATCATACTTCAATTATATTTTATAATAATATATTTAAATATGTCAAAAACTAAAGAAGATTAATATACGTAAATTACTAAAAATTGAATATCTAACAAAAAAATAAAAATTTAATATAATAATTATAATAATTAAAAAAATATTATTTTTATTTATTTAAATAAACCAACATATAAATTTAAAAGGCTTATTATATGGATATTCATAATATGATCTTTTTAATTAAATAGATTTTTTTTATAAATATTGTTATTGTTTATTTAAAAGAAAAGTTTGAGAGTATATCACATGCCTTTGTCGCTCAGCCTCTCTTATTCTCACCCTTATGAGTAAGTGACCACTTAGAATTTGTTGAAATTAAGTTACTTCCATTGTCGATTACAATAATTATGTTCATTTTCGTTTGTAAATTTACGTTTCTTTTTTTATCAGGATAATTATGTTGCTTTTTATTATCTCTGCCTTTAAATATAAATTTTTATTGTGAATTTTACTCTTATTAAATAAAGTTTGTTGAATAATTAATGTGTCTATTTTGTATAAAAAAATGACTAAAATATCATTTGTGTATTGATGTATTTAATAATGACTTTTCATATTTCAAAACAAATTAGTAGTATTAATTAGTGTTATGTTTAAATAAAATAAAATATATATATTAATAAATGTTTAAAATTAAAAATGTAGATGATTTAAACACTAATTACTCTTTTTTGCATAAATACTACTCTATGTTCATTTTTATAAAACTTACTTTTGAGACTTCGCTTAATGAATTACCATTTTGAAAATTTAATACGCATTAATTAATGACTTATAATTTGTAGAAATGACACCATTTAATTCTCATAAAATCATAAATTCTTTTGCTCCCACTTATAGTATGAATAATTATATAAATAGATATGAAAAAATAACACATTTTAAATAAATTGATAGAAAATGCTAACAAGTGAAACTCAAACTTTAAAATCGTTAAAAGTAAAATTTTCTATTAAAATGTTTTCTTGTATTTCCTTATTTGTTAACAGTAAAAAGTGAAATTTTCTGTTGAATTAGTTTTTTTGTATTTCCTTATTTGTTAAAATAAACTTAAATTTATTGATCCAATTAATTATGGACGGAGTAATATGGTGTGTCAGCCTTATGCATGGCATATTGATGTAGTCAATGTCTTTTGTCTCACAAAGATTTAGAAACCAATTAGAATCACTTTCTTGGGGGAATTCATCAAAATCTCCAAAACGAATAGGGTCTTTGTCTAACTAGGTATGGGCTTTGAACCTCCCTCGAGTTTTTTTTTTAAATGTCCATATATTTTTTTAAAAAATATTTATTTCATTTTATTTTATTGTCATTTTCAAAATCTAAAATATTAATTATTGTTTTGACAAAAATAATTATGATTATTTATTACAAGAAGAGAAATATGTATGATGAAATGATAAATAATTAATGATGTTAAAGGAAAAACAAAAATAATTCTATAAAAAATAACAAAGTTTGTTATTTTCTTAGTACTTTGTAAATAACTTTAAAACGAATTAAAAATAAAAAGAAGTAATACGTAATAGAATTTGAATAATTTGAGGTTGTTTGTGTGATCATATTTGGTTATTTCTCATCAATATATAACATGAAAAAGAAAAAATATAGGTTAATACATAGTACTTTTTTAATGAATTTTAACCAAATAATTATACTTTAAAATTCATTGTAATAAATATAGGTGTTGATACATAATTGATAATTGGCCATAAGATATTTAACTTGTGATTCATAGTCACACAAATTTAGATATGATTTAGGTATTTTTCTCAAATGGAAACATATATGGTGTTGATATTTAAGTATTCTATACATGCTTTACCCATTGTGATCCTCAACTTAAAACCTAACAGCTACTAGTATTTTTCAAAGGTAAAAAGGTTCATTAAATTTATCTGCCATCATGAATCCTAGGAAATTAAACATTTTTAGATTATAATAAAGGTAACCAAGGCAGCAAGGCTGTTCCAGGTAATATATGGTCAAAAATTATGTCATGTACAAAAAATGTTACTCTTTGCATTATTGATTTATTGTTGGAATTTGATCACCAACTTGACCCACTTTACATTTAAAAATAAATTAAACGTGGTCCATCCGCTGAATAACAAAAATGAAATAAGTTGTCCAACATAGTTAAACTCTTAATTTAAATTCATAATTAAAGATTAGAATCTAGTATTAATAACTTCACATTTCTGGAGTTAGAAGCGGCAGTTACACGCATGTAAGAGTCCTACAATTTTTGTCTCATACTATTTGGTTTACTATACGTCATCTCTTCACATTCAAGCAAAATTAGAGCTGATACATTTGGAAGCTGACATCCAACTTGACAAAGTCTATAATATATTATTACATCTCAAAACAAAACTAAAATGTCAAATTATTAAACATAAAGAAAGGTATTAATTATTATCGTTTCTAAATATAAGTTTTTATTGTAAATTTTAATTTTATTAAAATAAATTGATAGTATAATAAATGTGTTAATTTTATATAAAAAAATAATTAAAATATTATTTGTGTATCGATATATTCATTAATAACTTTTCATATTTCAAAATAAAATCATAAAAAATTAATAAATATATTTAATAAATTATAAAGAAATTTATATTAAAGAATAATTTTGTTATCAATAAATACTTATAATTAGGGACATGGACGGTATTTCTAAAGTATCATTTACCATCAAATTCAAGTACTTTACACATCGTGTGAGAATTAGGAAACTCATGGGGTAATAATAGTAGTTTAATAGAGATTGTCAGTGTAATACTCACAAAAATGTAATACCACACACAGATTACATAGGGAGACACGGCATAAAAAGGCGAGGGGACCTTAGGCTTTTGTCCCTTTACTTTTCTCACATAAATTTAAAAAGAAAAAAAAAATATGTGATTCTTCAATCTATAGAATTAATCAACGGTGAGATGCTCATCACAAAGTGTAATATCTCCTTCTAAAATTATTTTTTAATTCAATTTAAGTGTTAGTTCAATTACTAAAATGTCGAAATTGATAAATTAGATGTCTTTGTTCTAGAGTTAAACTCGAAATATTATGATTGTATATAAATTTATGGTAATATTCATCGTATTTTTATGATTATGGAAAATACAAAAACTTTAGGTTAAACTCTTTCTTTTGTAAAAAAATATAAACAACAAAGTATATATCAACTTTAGATTAAATATATTAACTTTAATATATTAATTTTATTAATATTTTATTCCAGATCAATTGATAGAATTTATGAATAAATTAATTAATTGATAGTAGATTAATTTGTAGTGAATAT
>JBBPBT010000811.1:8123488-8154066 GCA_037974875.1 Cicer bijugum | reverse complement strand
TATTATTAAAATACTCAAGAGAAAAAATCGTTATTTTTGTATTATCAAACAAATTTATATGCTTTAAATAAAAAGAAACGTTGATATGTCCTTTAATGACACTTATTAATATATTAAAATAAAAAATTTATATTACAAATTATATATTTCCTTTTCTAAAAATTATGTATTTTATTTCTTAAAAATATAATTACTATTTATAGAATAATTAATTTATGCTCTTAGACATATGTTATTACTAATAAATAAATTATCCATTAGTGGCTACTGATTAAGCCTTTCGAAAGAGACAGTTTGATATTAATAATGAAAGAGTTTAGAAGTAAGAACCATAAAGAGCGTCCAGTGAACTTCCAAGAAAACAAAACAAAAACTAAAAACAAAAACAAAAACCAAGAACACATCATATTCTAGTTTTTTACTATAGATACCTCAGCTTCAAATCCCAGTTCTCAACCTCTTCTTCTACTATACTCTCCATGTCATAGAAACACCATTTAAGCAAGTTCCATTTTTTACTTACAATGAGCAAATCCAAAACTCAAAGAAAACCTACCATTACCAAACACATAAGCCAAAAAGAAAACCAAAAGCCACATAAAACAGAGAAACAACCCTCTTGGGCAGTTGTAAGAGGCTTTTTAGCTTGTAAGAATGTTGAAATCCAAAAACAACAGCTACAACAGAAGGAAACAAAACAACTACAACTACAAGCACAACCTATAACAGAAACAAAGAAAAAACAGGAACATAGGAAGCTGAAAGAGGAAGAAAGAGTCCCAGAAGAAAACAACAAGAAATGCAAGAAGATGAAATGTTCAGGTTCTCTCTGCAACAACACTGGTGTCATGGCGAAACCCGAATCAACAACTTCAGAAATTCATAAGAAAAAGGCTTCATTTGGTGGATACAAAAACAACGAAGCTTCTAGTTCTAGCAGATCCATGAAAGCTCCTCTAAATGAAATCAACGGAACCGTATCAGCCTCTTCTTCTTCGCTTTCTGCAGCATCTTCTAACTCTTCTGTAGCTGGTTCTTTCAGAGGAATGCCGTTTAGGAGACTCTCTGGTTGTTACGAGTGTCGAATGGTGGTTGATCCTGTTCTTGGTTTCACAAGAGACTCTTCTTTAAGAAGTTCCCTTTGTTCTTGTCCTGATTGTGGTGAGATCATGAAAGCTGAAAGCCTTGAACATCATCAAGCTGTCAAACATGCAGGTATGTATTTGTTTCTATTCACCCAATTTACCATCTAACTTTCATACATTTTTGGGTGAGCTAAGTTATTCCGCTCCAAAGACTAATTAAAGAGTTTAGGACAAAACTAATTTCTTAACATACAAATATCATTTAAGGAGTTTTCTTCTCTCAATGATTTTTTTACCAACTAGAGGTGAGACTTAGGATATAATTCATTTATTGTGATAATTTGCAGTGAATGAAATATAAGTAAAATATGATTGAATTTAACCTTTTCAGATCAGATATATTAACTTTTTAAATACTTTTTTTTTATTATTTATATTTAATTTCAAATAGAATGTATACTTAAGGAAACAAGAGTATACCATATTGAATGTAAATACATGTTTGATTATATATTTTTTGTTATGCATTTTAGTTTCTGAGCTGGGTCCAGAAGACACAAGCAAGAACATAGTCGAAATCATATTCCATTCAAGCTGGCTAAAGAAGCAATCACCAGTATGCAAAATCGACCGAATCCTTAAAGTCCACAACACTCAAAAAACCATCACAAAATTCGAAGAGTACAGAGATTCAATCAAAGCCAAAGCCACAAACCTCTCGAAAAAACATCCCAGATGCATAGCCGACGGCAACGAGTTACTAAGGTTTCACTGCACCACATTCATGTGTTCATTAGGCCTAAACGGATCATCAAATCTCTGCACCTCAACACCGCAATGTAATGTGTGCAGCATTATAAAACACGGGTTCAAGATGAACGGTGGAGATGGGATATTAACGACTGCAACGAGTGGGAAAGCACATGACAAAGCAACAAGTGTTTTGGTTTGTGGAGGTTATGATAATAATAATGAGAGTGGTGATGAAAAGAGGGCAATGTTGGTTTGTAGGGTAATAGCTGGGAGAGTGAAGAAGAATAACATGGAAGGTGGTGGAGGTATGGAAGAGTGTGATTCTGTTGCAGGTGATGTTGTTGGTGCTTATTCTAATTTGGATGAGTTGTATGTGTTCAATCCTCGAGCTATTTTGCCTTGCTTCGTTGTAATCTACAGAGGATTTTGATTATGTGTCTTGGATTTTTGTTGGAACTTTCTTTGCAACACTGTCATGTCACTTGCTGTGTTTTTTATAAATATTTTTTGAGCTGTTGTTTAGCTAAACTTGGATCGTTGGCGTTTTATGTTGGTAGTAGTACTACATTTTTGTAGTATTAAGGTCCTTATAGCTGCAGCATTATACTGCAGCGGTGGAAGATCCAATTTTATTTTTGTATGCATATGTGGGTATCACTCCCTCTCCAATCAATGGAAAGCCTTAAGCTGGCATTGTATAAATTATTAATGCCATTTTTTTTAAGATGTTAGCGAAACTTACACACCAAATATATTAGAAGACACTATGAGGATGTTCTAGAGTTGCACTTGTACATAACTCTAAGGACATCAATGCTTAAATATATAATAAGGCATCATACTCATCATTTGCATAAGAGATCCTAAATATAAAACAAAATAATATCTCAAAGTCAACACCTCACTCTAATATATCAAATATTAATGCAACTATCATTTGAATTTTATTAAGTGGGGATTATTTACCTCACGTGGTGAAACTTTTCTTACCATTATTCATCCAAATAATGGATGCAACTATTAAGATCTCCCCGGGGTCTTTGTAACCCAAAGTTGAGAGCAACTAAGCATGGGTTTAACAAGAAAATAGAGATCTCAAAACACAAGTGTCCACACATAAAGTAAAGTAGTATTTAACAAAAGAAAACGAAACACTAATAACTGTTTACTTTTACACACAAAAGGTTTGTTATCACTTATCAATAAGAAGCCACGTGAGCATATATGTTGCTACCTAATGACCATTTAGGTATTCATCATCGCCAACAAAATAAGGCGCGAAAAGAGTGGGGAAAAGGGAATTTTGGCGTGAGAGTTACGCGGCAAATTTTGGAGTATGTGCTTGCTTCTATTCTTATTATTGAAAAGCGTGAAGGAATCACAACTTGGCATGCCATGCTTGTGAAATACAAACAAATAGAAAAGCTACTGGTAGCTAGGAAGTCAGAATAAAAAGTGAGTGGAAGAGCAAGGTAGTGTGGGTGCAATGATTGAAAAACGGAGCATGAGAAATGAGAGTGAAAATTCTATGGAAGAAACTGTCACAACCAGTGGCATGGTTGAGATGGCGACGTTGCACAACAATGAGTCGGCCTTATGCAGTGATGTAATGTAAATGTGGGGTTCAACCATAGCTGCTCAACAAGACCTAAAACAAATTTTATTACAATATTTTTTAACTAAAATTATTAATTTTTTTTTTTATAAAAAAGTACTATTTAGATTTTTGAAAATAAAAAATTATTTATTAAATTAATATAATTTATTTTATAGAATATTTATTTTTTAATTATTAATTAAGTCAATTAATTTAATATTTATTAAAACCATATTAATTTTAAATAAAATTTTATTCATTTTAGATTTAAAAGTATTAGAAGATGCAATCATTACATAAAGTATATAAAAAAAAATTACAGACTTTTTTATTAAGTAAGTTTAACTATTTTATAATTTAAAACGATTACTTAGTAGTCTTACTCTTTCGTCGATCATGATACATCTTAAAACTGAAGAATTTTTTTCACTTCAAAGCCACTTTATAATTACACATCTAAAAAATTCCATTTTATTTCTTTGGTGAAAAAGAAAAAAGGAAGATTCAAATATAGTAGTACTTCCGAAATTATGTGATTTTTTATAAACCTATATTTGCTCCCTATCCTAATGTTCACCTAGTCTTCATGATGTGTCTGATCTGATGCATATTGTTTGGACTTACTTTGAGCTGACGTTTATTCCTAGGACCACTTTACATCATTCTTCCCAATATCTTAGGTCTCTCACTTTGGGATAATTTTAACAACAGATACTACTTAGTGTTGTTGTAAACAGGCCTTCCAAGAACACACACTTCGCTCTTCCTAATTTAGGTGCCCCCAATCATGGCTTTTAAAATAATAATAATAATTATAAGGTAATAGTCATTTAACTTGTTACTACCAGCATGGCTTGGAAAGACCAAAGATAATCATCAATCCTAGATAAAATTTCCATTGAAGGCCAAGTTTAATACATAACGTCAAAATCCTAATGAAGTGGCCCCCCATTTTTTAACTTTTCGTACAAATGACTGTAAAAGTACAGAAACATAATGATGAAAAGATAACAAAAGATCTGTGGTTTTGAAAAATTGTTTGCAGCGGTGTTTTATGACTGCTTCCCTTCCCTCTGACAGTGTAATCAAAATTCCCTTCTGATCGAATAATAATAATAAAAGTGGTAGGCATACCTGGAGGTGTTTGCAAAATACGAACACCCCCCCAACCATGATTCTGTGCTGCCTAGTGGAGGCTCAGCCTGTTATTAACCTTGGGTAAGACAGAATCAGAAAAAACAATGGGGCTACAAGAATATGGCACTAACGTGGGGGCTACAACCCATTTTTTTGTCCACTATTGTAGTTAGCTCATGATAGGAATGATAATAAGAAGAGCACTTATATCCCATTTTCATAGCCCCACTTGAAATAAAAAACATCCATTATACATTCATGTGGATAACAACTTCAATACTCATATCTGCTAAATATATAAGCAGAGGAGGATCTTCGATATGATAGGGCCAGACGCAATTGGATGGCTCAAACCCGTAACATTTGGTTGAAATGAAAGGGATTTAACCAGTGCACCATCGTCCAATTATAGTACATTTGCTATAAAGTATATTTATTATATGTATGAATGTATGTGTATTTTTTACCACCTCACAAAATCATGTCAAGCACCACCACTACATGATACACTTTAACTATAATAAATCAATAGACCACAAAATATCATTCCAACTCAATCAATAGTAAATCAATAGTCAAAGTGCATATAACGTGTTAAAGAACTTTCTAATATCTTAAAAATTTATAAAACAAACAAGGTGTGACAAACAGTAGAAACTTGAGTTCCTCAATCATATGTTAATTTGCTTTTATAAATATATTTAAGACAATTAACCATCAAAATGCGAAACCATTAAAAATATGCCATTCTTACCACATGCTCATCAGAATGAAACTTTTCAAAGAAACACCGAGAATGTCAAGCTGCTCAACCAAACTAAAAGATGAGCTGAGACCTGAGGACTTCTGCAAACAGCAATGAGTACAGCATCAAAAAATTAAGAGCACGTACATTTGTTTAATTGCAATACTAGTGAACAAAAGAAAATATAAAAGCTACAAGAATATTGCACTTATGTGGCTATTAAAACAATGACAAGGTCTAAGGTGCATTTGCAACTAAGTGGTAAAGGTGCCACCTCTGATATTGACCAAATTTGAGTTCCCATAAGATTGGAATTGTCAGCTGCCCAAATTCTCGCATCCCAGTGTAGTTTTTCGTGGTTCCTTCCGAGCTACCCATTGTGGCTTCAGATTTGACGTGTGTTTAAAATTTGTGCTTGCAAAAGGAGACTCTAAACCACTTTCAAGAAAGCTTATCATAAAAAGATGTTAATAGAAGAAGTATGTGGTATATGGTTAATTGTTATGTGATTAATATGAAGCTGAAAAGTAAAAAGAGAAGTGGCAAAAATCACAAGCAGTATAAATACAATTGAATTTACCTCTAATTTTTGTTGGGTGATGCAAAAATTGGATGTGTTAAACTGAAACCTCCTGGCGTCAACAGTTTGTATAACATGCTTTTTGGACTGAACTACTGCATTCAGATTGAACAAGCTTATCAGGCAAGTTTTAGGCCCTTCATGTGCATCATGAAACAAATTGCAATTCATACGGGCTAGTATTATCCGCAAGACCAGCAACAGTGCTGTTCCAAGATACAAGATCTGGTTCAAGTATTTCATAAATCAGTGTCAGCACACCACCAATCAAACCTTGCTTAGCTTCTTTACCATGTCCCAGAATGAATTCATGAAGTAGAACCTTTTCATAGAAAACTGAAAACTCATTTGACGTATATTTTCAGTAGGGAGGAGAAATCAGAACAGTTTCAAACCATTTGTGTAGAAACCTCATGGCATTGAACTGTTGCATTCATTGCACTTAATCTTTTGTTCTTCAGTGTAGTTTCTTCCTCATGGCAATAGCAGCAGTTACAAGCTTATCAGATTGAACTGCTGCATTCATTGCACTTAATCTTGTGTTCTTCAGTGTAGTTTCTTCCATCTAAAAGTTGTTTAAAATTTGATACTTTTGTGCTTTAACCTTCTAACTGAACTTATGCCATTACCGAAACATGAAGACTGTCTTTCAAATTCAGGCTTCAACCATATGTCATTCCGTATAAGCTAGAATGATAAGTGACTCGTCTGGAAATATCTTATTTATGAAGGTCAAGCTATGCGCCAAACCAGCATTCTCAACTTGAGATCTCAATCCAGCTTTTTCCAGCTCCTTTTCTCCCTACTTTTTTTACAGCTTCTCTGACTTTGCTCAAACTATCCCACATTCCAAGAGATGCATAAACATTTGACGCCATTATGTATACAGAAACATCTTCTGGCGAGATAGCAAGGAGATGCTCAGCAACAATCTTTGCAAGATGTCGGTTCTTGTAAGTTCCACAGGCACTAAGCAAGGAAGACCATATAGTTTTGTCGGGCTTAAATGGCATTTCACAAATCAATTTCCCCGCTTCTTCAAAACGTCCTGCTTGACCAAGAATATCAACCATACAGTTATAATGTTCTGGGCACGGTATCAATCCGTGCTTTGTTTCAATAGAATTAAACACAGCCCATGCCTCTTCAACGAGGCCAGCATGCCTACAAGCAGTAAGAACACCTAGAATGGTGATTTTGTTTGGCAGTGTACCAGATTCTATCATCTTATGCAGAAGACTAATTGCCTCATCTGCTCTTCCATTTTGTGCACATCCCACAATAATACCTGTCCAACTCATGGTATCGATTTCCAAGAGACAACCAAACAAAGCTAAGGCATCCTCGATGTCACCACATTTTGCATACATATCGATTAGAGCAGTTGTAATTACTCTCTCGGATTCATACCCCTTCTTTAGACATAAAGCATGAACTTGCTTGCCACGTTGATGAGATGCCAAACTTGAACAAGCTTTTAGAACAATTGAAACAACAAAATGGTCAATCTGAAGACCCAAATGAAACATGTCCATGAAAAGGGAAAAAGCTAATTTATCTGAACCGAGTCTAGCACAACCAGCAATCAAACTAGACCAAGCTACAACGTCTTTATCTGGCAACCTCTCAAACAATCTTAATGCATTGTTAATATTGCCCTGTTTTGCATATAGATCAATAAGAATGCTCCCAACAATACAATCTAACTCATAGCCACTAGTGATTACCAATCCATGCACTTGCGATGCCAAACTCGGGTTAGTGAAGTTGACACAGATCTTTAAAGCAATACTAAAGGTATAAAGATCAAAGTGTACACCAGAATGATGCATTTGAGAAATCAGATGGAGAGCTTCAACATAATCTCCATTGGCAACATACCCAGAAAGCATAGAATTCCAGAGTGCAAAGCTTTCAGAAACAGGAGAATTCCTAAAGAACTGATAAAAAATCTTCATTGCTTTGCCCAATAGCTTGCAAATCGAATACATATCAATCAACGCCGATATACAAAAACAGCTCGACTCAAACCCTGACTTAATAATACAACAATGAATCTGTCTTCCTAACATTAACTCACCACTAAAACCACAAGCTTTGAGGGCACTTGGCAATGTGAATTCGTCCAATTTAAGGCCTTTCATGTGCATCATCGAAACAAATTGCAACGCGTGAGGACTAGCACTATCTACAAGACCGGCAACGATGCTGTTCCAAGATACAATATCTGGTTCTGGCATTTTATCTAGTAGTTTCATCGCATCACCAATCAAACCTTGTTTAGCATGTCCTAAAATGAGGGTGTTCCATGAAGTAGCATTTTTACACTTGATTTCATAGAAAACTTGTTGGGCAGCTTTCAAACTACCACATTTGACGTACATATCCAAAAGGGCATTCATCAAAACAGTATCAATATCTAACTTAGATTGAAAAATTCGGTAATGAACCAACTTGCCCAATTCAACATTTCTCACAAGACCACAAGCTTTAAGAACCGCGGAGTACAAAAAATGATTAGGTTGTTCTGTTTTGGATTCCAGCATCTCGTTGTAGAGGTTTAGAGCTTCGTGGGGCATACCAGAATTAGTGAATGCAGAGACCATTGTTGTCCAAGAAATTATGTTTCTATGAGGCATTTCGTCGAACAGGTTACGTGCATCGTAGAAACTTGAACACTTTGCATAAACAGAGATCATGTTGTTTAAGAGAAAAAGGTTATTGAAATGGCCGGATTTAATTATGTAGGAATGGAGTGACTTGGCTTGTTTAATTGCTTGAAAGCGTACGCAACAACGCAGAGCGAATTGGATTTGATTTAAATCCATAGCTAACTCATTATAATACGTCGAATTAGCACACAATTAGCATTTCTCAGAGGGCAAGCTTCGAACAATGACGACAAATTTTGCCGCCTGTTTGCAACTCTTACGTGTAAAAATTTTCTTCACAAATTGAAAAGGAAAAATTTAAACCAGAACAGTTGAACCACACTCGATAATTGATAAATTGTACGTAATTTGTCCCAAATAATAATCATATTAATTCATTTCAAACGTAGTAAAGAAATATTTTAGTTCCTAAAAAATTAGTCTATGAAAAAATTAAAGTAATATTTAGTTATGAGAAAATTAAACTAGAATAACTTAATTTATGCTTTTTTGATACTTTATTTAATTGATAAATAAAAGATGGAGAAGACAAAAGAGATAGAAAATAAGATAATTATTTAATAGTTTGACATAAGAAAAATGAAAAAAATAATAAATGTGAAATAAATATTTATATCTGTAAAGAATTTAATTATATATTTTTTAATAATGTTATTCAATCTCGGCCGTCGAATCGAATCATTAAAAAAATTTAATTTTACGGTAACTATATCAAAAATCGCATCTATAAAATGAGATAAATATCCTTAAAAAAAATTAAATACTATAAAAATAAATAAAATTAAGTATTTCATTGCAATCAATAAAAAGTTATAAAATATTAAAAATGAAGAGATTAAATATAGAAAATATATATTGTGTAATAATAATAAAAATATTTTAATTTAATAAACTATATAAAAAAATTAGTCAATTAAAAGCTTGATTAAATTCACGTAGGAAATTGAAAAATCTTATGTTCGAACTTAAATATTTGTGTATATTGTCATTCGAACTATCAATTGAATTATACTTACGAAGAAGAGCATAGACTATCGCTTAGTTACACCTTTTTTATTTTTAAGAGCATAAAATCACACACAACTGTAATATTTCAAATTTAAAATTAGGACAAAACGTCTGTATTAATATTTTTTAATTGAGCAAGAACTTGAGAACATACATATTTCTTTTCTATCATCACTTTTTCATTCACTCTTATATCAAACTATAAAACAATCAACTTACTTTCTATTATTTTTTCTCCTCTGTCTCGTATTCATCAATTAAGCAAAATGTATAAATGATACTAACTAAGGTGTCATAGTTTAATTTTTTTTTGAGAATAAAAGTTATCTTTATTTTTCTTAGAGACAAATTTGGGTCTCGCGATTTTTCTAAGGGACTAAAATGAATATTCACTCTTAAAGAAAAACAATAAAAAAAAAAAACAGTTTAATCAAATCAATTTTTTCAATCATAGTTCTTAAAAGAGTGAATATTCATTATTGTTAGATTGAGAAGACGTTATAATCAATGATGAGGTCAATATGAAATCGCGATAATAGTAAAGAAGCCATTGATAAGATTCAAGTAAGTTATAATCCAAGAATTCATAAAAGAGACACATTTCACTCAATATTTTCATGAGATAAATTCTAATTCATTTTAAACTTATCCAAAATAAGACTCTTATAAGATATTTAAAGAATGATTTACCCTATTCTTAAAATGGGCAAAAAGTCAATTCTCTAGACTCATATTTGACTTGCACCTCTTAACTAAAAATTATAACAATTCAAAAAACAAATAAAACTAAAAACTATTATAAAGTCACGACTTGAAATATTATTTATGTTTTCTCATAATTAACTCATTTTAGGTTCTCATCAAAAGGTTGTTGCAGACTTGATAGTTATAATTTTAGTAGATTTGGTTATAATTTATTAATTTTTCTTATGTTTATTATTTTATTAGTTTTTCTTATTTATACAAGTATATTTTAGCCTATTTAAAAATATAAAATATATTATTTAAATGTTTAAGTGTGAATAAAGATTTTAAATAGACTTTCACGTCATACCAGATTTTTAAAAAAGGTCAGGTCAGACAAAAAAATTAAACTCAAATCTAAAAAAATAATAATAGTTTAGACTCAGACATTTCAAAGTCTGATCAGACCTATTTCTACCTCTACCCATGATCTAATAAATGTTTCATGTTGATGTGGGGCCAACGATCATACAAGTGTTTGTGGATGAAAAAAAAATCATTCGGAGGAAGTAACATACTTATATAATGAATGATTTCGCACTAAAAGAAAAATTGTCGATGTATCAAATATGAATAATAGTCAGATATTGAATAAAAATGTGGAAGTCAAACACTATATAAGTGAGAGAGGTCTATATACCAAATGATAAAAGTTTTAGAAAATTATTTTTATGTTGATTCCATTTCTGTAATTGTTTTTAGTACAATGCGATGATCCTAAATACCTTAATGATCCAACAATAATAAACATCGGCACTTAAAAGAAACATCCGCCATCTTGCAACAATTCTTGCTTACACAAACAATCTAAATTTGAAACATAAGCCACAATTTCACATGCCATAGGACCTGATGATTTACGAGTGGGATTTGCAACTTTGAACCATACAAGCACTTCTTCCCTTTGGATCTAACAACGACAAGGCATGCTTATGCTATAGTTAGTGTTTCTTAATTGGAGGATCCATAGCTCCGACCATCTATGTCTAAAATTCAAGTGTTGCAAGTAACAACGAGTTAATGGTTCACAATCAATTAGAGATTTAGACATAAAACTTAAGATTTTAAAACATTAGAATTATATTTGTTATGTTTCTTATTGTTGGGAAAAACTAGAGATAATTAGCCATAACTATCTCAATAATGCGGAATGTTTTTCCCCCACCTGTGCAAATAAATGGTCAAACAGAAAATACAATTCCAAGAGCAATAATAATTGACAGAAAATTAAATATGAGACAAACACAATTTTTAACGTGGAAAACTTCCCTCAAATTGAGAGAATAAAAACCACGGGACCTAGTCCAGTAAAATCTTCCACTATAATAATTAATGGGTACACCAAGAGTCTTCCTAATAACAATAGGGAATATCAATCAACAATAACAACCTTATAACAACCTTCCACTAAAGTGGGTATGCCAAAGTAACTCTCAGAGAACATAAAACTACTCAAATTATATATTAAAGTAACAAACTCAGTGGTAGGAATAACATACTAAATTTGTAGATCAAACGGAGCAAGTTTTCTACACACATGTTACCACCACTAGAACCAAACCCTTATTTTTCTTCTCTGGCAACCGTTCTTCTTCCGTTGTCTTTTTGTGTTTTTCTTTCTGTGTGTCCTTAGGATTTCTAAATCCCTTTTATTACCTTCAAGAGGACCAAGCCCACTAAAACCTTTTTTTTTCTTTTTCTTTTTATTTCAATAATAATAATAATACTATTAATAAAATTGGTGGGTTCCACTTGGGGAGTGAGCCCACCCAACAAATCTCCCCCTCACGACTCAAGTGGGAAGGTACTGCTCAACCATGCCAGCTTTCTTTCTGCAACATATCATATTCGACACAGGCAATGTCTTTGTCATCATATCTGAACCATTCTCGTCAGTATGAATCTTCTCAATTAAAAATGACTTCATATCTAGTGCATCTCGTATCCAATGATACCACACTTCAATATGCTTCGACTTTGCATGAAAAGTCGGATTCTTGCTGAGATGAATCGCACTCTGACTGTCACAGAATAACACAAACTTGTCTTGCTTGAGGCCTAACTCATGTAGGAACTTCTTCATCCACAAGAGTTCTTTGGAAGCTTCAGTTGCTGCAATGTACTCAGCTTCAGTAGTAGATAAAGCAACACACTTTTGTAGTCTTGATTGCCAAGACACAGCTCCCCCTGCAAATGTCATCATATAACCAGAAGTAGATTTTCTAGAATCAAGATCACCTGCCATATCTGCATCTGTGTAGCCATCCAACACAGGTTCACCACCTCCATAGCATAAACACATTTTGGAAGTGCCTTTGAGGTATCTGAGAATCCACTTCACTGCTTGCCAATGATCTTTACCAGGATTAGAGAGAAACCGACTAACAACTCCAACTGCATGAGCAATATCTGGCCTTGTGCATACCATATCATATATCAAACTACCAACTGCGGATGCATAAGGAACCTTCTTCATTTCTTCTTTGTCTTTCTCACTTGCAGGACATTTATCAGAATTCAATTTAAAATGAGTAGCAAGTGGAGTACTAACAGGTTTGCAATTGCTCATGTTAAACCTCTCTAACACCTTTTCAATATAATTATGTTGAGACAACCATAATTTATTGTTCTTCCTATCACGAGTAATTCTCATGCCCAGAATTTGCTTTGCAGGACCCAAGTCTTTCATTGCAAAGGACTTGTTCAAATCTTTCTTTAAAGACTGAATCTTCTTAGTATCATGACCAACAATCAACATGTCATCCACATATAACAAGAGAATAATATAATCACCATCAGAGAATTTCTTGATAAACACACAATGGTCAGAAGTAGTTTTACCATACCCATGTTTCTCCATGAAAGAATCAAATTTCTTGTACCATTGTCGAGGTGCTTGCTTGAGCCCATACAAGCTTTTCTTCAATTTACACACAAGTTGCTCTTTACCTTTGACTTCGAAACCCTCTGGTTGCTCCATATAGATATCTTCCTCCAAATCACCATGAAGGAATGCAGTTTTCACATCAAGTTGTTCAACTTCTAGGTTCAAACTAGCTGCTAACCCAAGCACAACTCGGATAGAGGACATCTTCACCACAGGTGAAAAAATTTCATCAAAGTCAATACCTTTTCTCTGATTAAAACCTTTCACAACCAATCTTGCTTTGTATCTTGGTTGAGAATTATTCTCTTCTGTCTTTATCTTGTATACCCATTTGTTCTTGAGTGCTTTTCTACCATTAGACAACTTTACCAAATCAAATGTGTGATTCTCATGCAAGGAATTCATCTCTTCTTGCATGGCCTTCAACCACTTTTCTTTATCAGCATTTGTAATAGCTTCTTGATAGTACTCTAGCTCTCCACTATCAGTGATCATCACATACTCATGTGGAGGATATCTTTGAGAAGGTTGATGTTCTCTAGTAGATCTTCTCAAATCAAACTCGACTGGTGGCTCAATTGGAACCTGCTCATCATGGTGAGGCACATGATCATCAGTTACATTCTCATCATCTACCTGTATATCTCCCCCATCAACAAGAGTTTCCATAGGAGGCTTAGGCGCAACATCAATGTAACTTCTGAGATTTGGTTTTTGTTTTTCAGCTTTATCAAAATCTTCAACAGTCTGGTCTTCAAGAAATATCACATCTCGACTTCTAATAATTTTCTTGTCAACTGGATCCCACAATCTATAACCAAATTCTTCATCACCATAACCGACGAATATACACTGTTTGGATTTACTATCAAGCTTAGACCTCTCATCTCTTGGAACGTGAACAAAACATCTACAGCCAAAAACTCTCAAATGACGGTAGGAGACATCTTTCCCTGTCCACACTCTATTTGGAACATCACCATCAAGTGGAATAGAAGGAGAAAGATTGATCAAATCCACTGCAGTTTTCATTGCTTCACCCCAAAAGGATTTCGATAATTTTGCATGAGAGAGCATACATCTGATTCTGTCATTAATCGTACGATTCATTCTCTCTGCAACACCATTATGTTGAGGAGTCTTTGGAACTGTTTTCTCAAACCTAATTCCATGTTCTCTGCAATACTCTTTAAATGGACCTCTGTATTCACCACCATTATCTGATCGAACACATTTCAATTTTCTTCCTTTTTCTCTTTCAACACTTGCATGAAAGTGCTTGAAGACTCCAAATACCTGGTCTTTAGATTTCAAAGGAAATGCCCACACTTTTCTAGAGTGATCGTCAATAAAAGTAACAAAATATGATGCACCACCAAAAGATTTACTATCCATCATACAAACATCAGTATGAACTAAATCAAGAATATTTTGCCTCCTATGAGGACCAGTGTTATGAAAAGATACTCTATGTTGTTTTCCAGCAAAACAATGAGTGCAAGTTTTTAGAGACGTACCTTTCACAGGAAGAAAATTTTTCTTCGCAAGTATGTTGAGTCCTTTCTCACTCAAGTGACCAAGGCGCATATGCCATAAATCAGAAGATGCATCTTCAATTGCATTCACTTCTTCCTTGCATAGCTTCGTAGGCATCCTATAGAGAGAAGTGGAACTTTGCTCCTTTGCAACCACTAGGGACCCTTTAGTGATTTTACATATACCACCACCACCAAAGAAAGTGTGATAACCATCGATATCCAAAGCTTTCACCGAAATCAAATTGAGACGAATATCAGGAACATGTCTAACATTCTTCAATTGAAGCTTGCAACGAATCCCAGTTTCAACCCAAACATCTCCCATACCGATAATTTTACATACTCCTTCATCTCCCATTTTTACCATTCCAAAATCACCAGCACTGTAAGATGAGAAGAAATCACGCCTAGGAGTAACATGATATGAGACACCCGAATCAATAATCCAAGTTGAATCCTGACATGCAAGGTTTATGGAATTATCATCACAAACAATGTAGACATTATTAACAGATGCAACTGCTGTTGTATCTTTATCATTTTTCTTCTCTTTGTCTTCATCTCTTTCCCTTGATTGATCTCTCTTAAGGAACCTGCAATTTCTTTTTATGTGACCCGCTTTTCCACAATGATAGCATATCACTTCTTTTCTAGTCCTTGACTTGCTACGACTTTCAGAGTTGTCGCGTCTATGGAAGTTTCTAGATTGACTTCTTCCCCGTGACTCTGTAACTAGTGCTTCTGACTTTGAGGAAGAACCAACCAAACCACGTTCCTTTCTTCGAGCTTCTTCATTCAACATGCTCTCTTTAACTGTTGACATTTTCAACTTTCCACTTGGAGCTGAATTGGTCAACGTCACAACAAGGATTTCCCAATTATCAGGCAAGGAACTTAACAATAACAGCGCTTGCAACTCATCATCTAATTTAATTTCTGCGGTTGTCAACTGATTCACTGTATTCTGAAAAATACTCATATGCTCTGCCATTGAATCCCCATCTTTATATTTCATATTCACCAGCTTCCGAATTAAGAATGCTTTATTTTGCACATTCTTTCGTTCATACAACTCTTTTAATTTTTCCCACATCTTGTTAGCATCTATTTCAGTTTCAACATGTGGATATACACTAAGATCCAACCACTGCCTGATCAACGCCACTGCCTTTCTATTCATCTTCTTCCAGTCAGCGTCAGATTTATCTGCGGGTTTAGCAGTGTTACCCTCAATAGGATCATACAAATCTTTACTGTATAACATGTCTTCCATGAGAGTCTTCCAAAGTGTGTAATTAGAAGAGTTGAGTTTAATCATATTGGGACCTTTATTTTCCTCCTCCATTTAAATGCACAAATCAAATAACCGAGCTCTTGATACCACTTTGTTGGGAAAAACCAGAGATAATTAGTGATAACTATCTCAATAATGCGGAATGTTTTTCCCCCACCTGTGCAGATAAATAGCCAAACAGAAAATACAATTCCAAGAGCAATAATAATTGACAGAAAATTAAATATGAGACAAACACAATTTTTAACGTGGAAAACTTCCCTCAAATTGAGAGAATAAAAACCACGGGACCTAGTCCAGTAAAATCTTCCACTATAATAATTAATGGGTACACCAAGAGTCTTCCTAATAACAATAGGAATATCAATCAACAATAACAACCTTATAACAACCTTCCACTAAAGTGGGTATGCCAAAGTAACTCTCAGAGAACATAAAACTACTCAAATTATATATTAAAGTAACAAACTCAGTGGTAGGAATAACATACTAAATTTGTAGCGGAGCAAGTTTGCTACACACCTGTTACCACCACTAGAACCAAACTCTTATTTTTCTTCTCTGACAACCGTTCTTCTTCCGTTGTCTTTTTGTGTTTTTCTTTCTGTGTGTCCTTAGGATTTCTAAATCCCTTTTATTACCTTTAAGAGGACCAAGCCCACTAAAACCTTTTTTTATTTTCTTTTTATTTCAATAATAATAATAATAATACTATTAATAAAATTGGTGGGTTCCACTTGTGGAGTGAGCCCACCCAACACTTATATACTTAATATTTCATTATTCACAGTAATTGATATAGAACAAATTACTCACATTTAAATACATCAACAAACTAAATGATAAGAGACATGAAAATCAAATTTCCAACAAAATCTAAAGATGTTAAAAATACGAATAATTTCCTTTATGAATCTAACATTTCATCTTAGAATTGATGAAGAACCTTTGAACCCGGACAATTCCATCTCTATTATTGACCTTGAAAATTCGACATGTCACATTTATCTTTTTTTTACCAATCTCAATGCTTATTATTAGCTCAGTGTGCCATCAAATTATTTCATGTTATACCAATGCCTCCTACCTGGAGGCTGACACGGCTATTTTTTCCGCATCCAATCAAAGAGAAAATAACCTTATTGAATTGAAGATAACATTAAATTGATTTACTTTTTTATAAAAGATAGTAACATAAAATTGAAGTTATAAAAGTTTGATGTGTGTATTACAAGCAGCGAAGTCAAAGTTGGGTATTTATTTCCTTGCTTTTTTGGCCCATAAATCATAATCGATGTAAATCTGAGTCAGAAATAAAAGCAAGAAGGCAAGTGACGTTCTCATGCCTCCATATGCAAGGTGGGGTAAGAAGTAAGAAACTAAATATTTGCTATGTATAAAGTAAAGATTATGTTATCATCAATGCCATCACCATCAAAATCAACTCTCACTGATTGAAAATGACCATCCAAACTTTGATAATTTCTTTTTTACAGATTTAGAAATATAGTGGTTGTTTTATTGCTATTATCGTTATAGATGTATACAATTTAAGTTATTGATATGTAATTGTTTTTTTTTTTTTTTAATAATTAAAGCAGATTGATGTCCCAATAATGTCATTTGAGGGTTCTCTTTATTTTTACAAGGAGCCAAATGAGTTTTGAACTTAGCACATTATGCAATATGCATATTATCCAAAACTAATATAATATAATATAATATAATATAATATAATATAATATAATATAATATAATAATAATATATAACACCATATAACCTAAATTATAAAATATAATATCATATAAGTTAGGTAACAATTTTTTCGTCTAATTTAGAGTTTTTTTTTTCAGAGATGAACTTTAAAAAATAACAAAATGTGGTTTTACAAAGTAAAATAGATAAATAGATTAACAATTTAAAATAGATAATAAATGATTATACAAACCACCGCTCTCGCTTTATCTACCTTCACTTTATAATCACTTGGATTAAGCCTCTTAAAACAAAAGTTTAAAAAGTACAACTTTGATGTTGGGTCAAAAACATCTCTAAGTGCAAGAGTGGCTAAATTTTTTATCATCTCCATGTTAACCATATTTATAAAACATTGTCTTTGCTATTCAATTTTTCTTCAACATTATTTCTATAAATGCAACTTCTATGAAAATATAAGTTCGATATTTTGTAAGTTGATCCAGATATTAAATTAGTAATATTATAAAATACAACAAACATATAATTTTGAAAGTCAACCTAAATTTGTTTATGATTATTTTTTAGGATAAATTACTTTAGTTTTTTTAAATTGTAGCAGGCTAATTTGTAGTCTATTAGGCTAACTCAACCCAACATCATTTTTATGATGGACTAAATGACAAGACCAAAAAGAAACGTTCAATTTTTTACTTTGTTTTTAATGATCTAATCTATACTAAAATATGGGTTAATCATATTGTTTTATTAGGTGGAACACTTGACCAATCCAAGTAACTTTGATGATCTTTGTTTAATACTTTTAAAAATTTAAATATGTCTTTATTTCTTGTAATTATAATATTTTGTTATAAAAATTGTAACACCGTTAAACCTAAATATAATTAAAATATAAATTTTTTTAACCTAAAAATAAACCCCAATATAATTAAACTATAATATTTTTTAACCTAAAATTAATCTCAAATGTTTCATTAAAATAAACCTAAAATTTTTAACTTCAAGGTGGTTTATTTTGAACTTGCTGGTTCAACTTTAAAGCATCAACATTAATAGGTTAATTGTAAGATAAATAATATGTATTATATTATTAAAGACAACGACGATATTAAGATAATATATGTAGATTTCTTTTGAAATCGTTAGCTCAACATTTTTTTAGTTTTTACCTTCTATAATAATTGTTTCAAGGTAAAATCTGCTTTGGAGATTTATTGGCTGACCATATTTTTCAATTTGTTGACCAGATTCTTGTTGAAATTGGAACTACTGAAAATCGAATTGGGAATGTTAATTGGAATTAAGAAATAATTGGATCTAATAATTGATTAATCAAAATTCTATTTGTGGATAACAAAAATAATTGGTTCATCGTTTTGAATCGATTCTCAATCGCTAGCTTCAATTTCACTTTTTTACCATCAATGCAAATAAAATTGAAGTGAATCAAGCGAAAGAAGAAACAAACATTCACCATTTTGTATTAATATTGTATTTGGATCACTGACCGTAATTTACGTATGAGTATAATTTTATAGGTGAAAAGAATGCAATATTTTAGGAAAGAAGAATGAAACATTTAAGATTAATTTTAGGTATTCTTATGGAAGAAGAATGAAACACTTCAAGTTAATTTTAGATTAAAAAAATTATAATTTAACTATATTGGAATTTATTTTTAGGTTATATTTTAATTATATTTTTGTTTAATGGTGTTACAGTTTTTTTATCGGAATTTAGATGAAAAAACTATTTTAAAATGAAACTATATTATTACATGGATGTAAACCAAATAAAAAAAAAACTTACGATAATCGAAATAAAAAATATTATAATTACAAAAATAAAAAACATATTTAATTTTACTTTAAATTAAGCTATTCATGATAATTATATCCTAAGAAAATCATTTATTAGATGATCTACTAAAGATTAAATAATGAGGAGAGATAAATCTCAAATTACACGTAAATCCTTAAATAAATGACCATCGGTATCCTTGATTAATGCACCACAAGTTGATAATCCTAATTGCCGATCATGAGCATTTTATATTATAATAGGAATGGAAGTTATTATTTTAATAATCACACCACTATAACTTCATACCACACCAACCTCATTAATTCTACTAATTAATCATTTCTTATTATTTTTGTTGTTTTTTAAAGGACTTTTTATACATACTTGATACTAACTAAATCATAATTTAAAGAAATAATTGGTTGAACTATAAAATTTTACTGATAATAATTTTAAAAATAAAATATTATATAGGGTTTTAAAATTTTGCTAATAATAATTTAAAAAAAAAAATAACAATTTGAATTATAAATCTATAAGCTCAATGTGTCGACTAATAATTATATAAATTTACCATAAATACTTAAATAGCCTTGAACCCAAATTTGAAAATCTTCAAGCTCGAAAATTATGATTTTTTATTTTAATTAATCCCTGCCTATAAATGTTTTCATATTTGGAAAGATGACTAAGAAAAGCTTTGACATAAAGTTAATTAACCCAATGAACATAGCATATGTATGTGTTGATTTGAATCTTTAAGAAGAAAAGGAAAAAGGTATAAATTTGAAGTTCATTCAATCCAATGATCCAACAATCTCTGGGACTGGGCCTAATGGGTTGGTAGGCGTTTGGTCACGCTGAATGAACGTATTAATCAAATCTGATGTCAAGATGCTTTCTTTCTTTTTATTTTCCTTTTTATCATCTCCTTTTTTGACTACAAGATTAGGATATCACACCTAATTCCTAAGTCCTCATAATCAAAATTATTTTCCATACTCAATTATGCAATAAGAGTTACAAGACTATGGTGCTGTAATAAACGAAAAAGTGAAAATGAAAAGAAGAGAGGGTTAGGCTGGGGTTATACTACAATTTTCTTTTGGTAAAGCTAGTTGGAAACACGTGCAATACTAATCATGATTAGCACTAAGCCCGTCTTGAGTGCAATGATTTCTTCCATCTTAGTTTCCCCCACATAAACATGTACACTACTCAACTCTCACATTCATAAACATTTTTTTAATCTTCACCCGCATAATTTTCGCTCTCTTTTATTTACTTTTATCAACATTCATCATCAATCAATGTGCATGGCCTCTTTCAAAATAAAAGAAGAAAAAAATAAATACGCCAATTGTAGGCCACCCCGCTCGTGTAATGCAGCTAATGTTGGCCCAACAAAACTCATGTTGGGGTGGAAACTTCACATTGGCTATTGGTAAGATATACTAATTATTAAGGAAAAAAAGTTGAATACATGTGAACTAAGCAAAAATTCACTTAGATAAAGTCATTATTGCGTTCCAGTCAACCACTTACGTTTACGAGAATTCAATTTTAAGTCAACCACATATCATTAATGAGTTTCAGTCAACCACAAATCATTAATGAGTCTCACGTCAACCACATATGAACTGAAGTTTTCTTTATCTACATAAATTTGCATTACCGTTAGCACCACATAACATGACACAGTGCCTCACCACCATTGTCAACAAGAATTTCAATACAAGTAGCCAGTCACGTCAAATAATTGACTTTGATATCTAATTTGGGTCATGAGCGATCTTTAAGTGTGAGTTAGAAATCTCACTTTGCTTATAACTGTAAGGGTTGAACAATATATAAGGGAAATGACAAATAAAACTATTGTCTTTAAAGTTTTGAATTAAGATATGGTGTTCAACTCACTTGTGTGATTGTTCTTGGTTCAATATGAATGATCCTTAGGACCCCCTCATGACCCAACACAGATACCATCATTTTGAACTAAGAGCAACCACATAAGTGGATTAACTATTGCATCTCTGCCAAAAATCTTAAAACACTGGTAATATGAATCTGAATTCTCTCACTATATAGTGTTCAACATTCACTTTTTCATAACATATTTGATACACCAACAAAATCGTTGATTGAATTTTATTTATCTCTCAGACGGACAAACTTTGAACTACTAAAGCACATTTTCCTTAAAAATTGGAGATAAGAAAAAAGAAGAAAAAAAAAAAAACGAAACCCCTCCACCTTTAAAAAAAAATGTTAAATAAAGGAAAGGAAGCTATATAAGAATTTAATGTGAAAAGAAGCACTTCTTCTATCTATATATATCTTCTTTGGTCACTTAATTCTGTTGTCTTCCCCTTAAAACACTTTAAGGGAGATAACAATAAGAATAAGAATGGCTTCTGAAAAGGTTGAAACTGTTGTAGCTGGAAATTATTTAGAAATGGAAAGGGAAGAGGAAGGTTCAAAGTCCACTAGTAGCAAATTATCTAGGCTTTTTTGGCATGGTGGCTCTGTCTATGATGCATGGTTTAGCTGTGCTTCCAATCAGGCATTAATTATATTCATAAAAATCAATATTACTTCTTTGATTTATTATGTATCTTTTGGAGTGATAGTAGTCTCATAGTTTATGTTGGATTGAATTAATGTAGGTTGCACAAGTTCTATTGACATTGCCATATTCCTTTTCACAACTGGGAATGTTATCTGGAATTTTATTTCAGCTTTTATATGGACTCATGGGAAGTTGGACTGCTTACATTATTAGTGTTCTTTATGTTGAATACAGAACTAGAAAAGAAAGAGAGAAAGTTGATTTCAGAAACCATGTTATTCAGGTAATTATCATTATACTACATGTAATTTCCTAGTGCTTACTATACTTTTTACTTTCTTCTAATCATGTATCTTTTCAATGTTTTTGTAGTGGTTTGAAGTACTTGATGGACTTCTAGGAAAACACTGGAGGAATCTTGGTTTATTTTTCAATTGCACTTTCCTTTTGTTTGGATCAGTAATTCAGCTAATTGCATGTGCAAGGTTGGCACTATATTTTGAAAAGATAATAAATCTGTGCATATAAATGATCTTAAGCTAACATTTTTTTTATACAATATGTTATAATGTGACAGTAACATATACTACATAAATGACAATTTGGACAAGAGAACTTGGACATACATCTTTGGAGCATGTTGTGCCACAACAGTCTTCATCCCTTCTTTCCACAATTACAGAATCTGGTCATTCTTAGGCCTAGTCATGACCACTTACACTGCATGGTATATGACCATAGCTTCCATTCTTCATGGACAGGTAAAATCCAAAATCATATAATCACTTCAATACAATCATATAAATTTCTTTACACTGTCAACTAATCACAAATCATCCTTACAGTAGATATAATTAAAGTTAAATATTTTTAATGATTCGACTATTGTAATTGATTACCGATGAAAATTGTTTATTTATAAATTAAATCATTTGTATTATTGTTATTAAATTTCCATGTTTATGAAGGTTGAGGAAGTGAAGCACTCAGGGCCAGCGAAGTTGGTACTTTACTTCACCGGGGCTACCAACATTCTCTATACCTTTGGTGGACATGCTGTTACAGTGTGAGGACTCAAAATCATTTATTTATTTAAGAAATTGAAAAATTTGTAATTTGGATTTAAAAATTGATTATATACTGAGGAAAGTAGTATGTGAATCTGACAGTGTTGTATTTAATTTGATAATATTGTAGGGAAATTATGCATGCAATGTGGAAGCCACAGAAGTTTAAAATGATATATTTGATTGCAACACTATATGTGTTGACATTAACTTTACCATCAGCAGTTGCAGTATATTGGGCATTTGGTGACATGCTTCTCACACATTCCAATGCTCTCTCATTGCTCCCTAAGACAGGGTTCAGAGATACAGCTGTCATTCTCATGCTCATTCATCAGGTTAATTAATTAATTAATTATACATTTACATGTCCATTTATATATCTAAAGGGACTTTTTAATTTGCAGTTTATAACATTTGGATTTGCTTGCACTCCACTATACTTTGTGTGGGAGAAATTTGTTGGGGTGCATGAAACCAAAAGTTTGTTGAAAAGGGCATTGGTTAGACTTCCAGTTGTGGTTCCAATTTGGTTCCTTGCAATCATATTTCCATTCTTTGGACCTATTAATTCAACAGTTGGATCTCTCTTGGTTAGCTTCACAGTTTATATAATTCCTGCCTTGGCACACATGGTCACCTTTGCTTCACCATCATCTAGAGAGGTAATTATTCTTATCAATTAATTACACTATGTAATAAAATATAAATACATGTATCTGACAATATTTTCTTATATAATGTTTGGCAGAATGCTGTGGAGAGACCACCATCATTTTTAGGAGGTTGGGTAGGATTGTACTCAATGAATGTGTTTGTGGCAGTATGGGTTTTGGTGGTAGGATTTGGATTAGGAGGATGGGCAAGTATGCTTAATTTCATACACCAAATTGATACATTTGGGCTATTTGCTAAGTGCTATCAATGCCCACCTCACAAGGCCTAAAGTAACTCCCAATAGTTTCTTCTCACACTTTCAATTTCAGATCATACATGTGTGTAAAGAGATTGGCTTTTCTACTACTTTTTTTTTTCTTTCTTTCTTCTTCCATATATTCTCCCTTTATTTTTATTTTATTTTATTTTATTTTTTTCAATGTAAGAAGCCAAGTACTGTTGATTGTATCAGCTAATTAAAGGTGTGATGGCAATTATGGCCACCCCTTATACCCACTTTAATCACAGTTAGAATTTTGTGTGCTGATTAATCATGATGGACTACCCCTATAAATTATCATTTATTGTTGTGACCTTGCTTGCTATTATGCTATTGCTGGACTACTCTCTTTCTTCCCTTCTTTTGCGGATATTCTTTTATGATTTAATTTACCACAAAAAAATAAAGGAGTCTAAAACTTACTTATTTCTATTTTTGATACACTAATATGTTTTTTGTATTTAAAAGTAAAATATTAATGACATAATGTGAGTTTCGCTTTATACTTTTATATCGATGCTGCCAACTCAATTTTAAGGCGCCTTAGATTTCCTATAAAAGATATGGAAATAGACAAAATAACTTTTATTATATTAGGTTTGATTTAGAAAATGATTGTGAGACTACACAATATAGATAGAGGACAAATATATTAATTCTTATCTCTTGTTATTTGATAAATAACTATCAAAAATACTAAAATATTAATTTTATTTTCTATTAAAAATTTATTATCTTCTCTCTTTTTCTTATTCTCTCCCTCTTAGTTCTCTCTATTCTCGTGTCTTTCTCCAATATCATACCTCTCTTCATCTCTTTTCTCTCTATATCTCCCTCTTATCTCACTCATTTCTCTTCACCATCTTTCTCTCTTTTCTCTTCATTTTCCTTTATTAATATATGCATTTATATATATAAAAGATATTACATTAAAAGTTATATTATTTGATCCATTAAATAGACATATAAAATTATGTATAATACAAAATTATTTATTCAATGCACCGATCATCAAAATGCAATAGAATACAAAAAATTGTCATGTACAAATATGTTATGTCATGTACTTTTTTGTTAGTATTTTCTGCTATGCGAATCAAACACGCCATAATGCAAGTAAAACAAAGATTTTAGACCCAAAATAATTTTAGTTTAATATCCCTGGATACACTGTATCAAGTAGCTTAAGTTAAAAATGGTCTCTGACCTAATAATTAAGGTCCTTAATTTAAATTGAAGGTTGTGATTTTTGAATAGTAGAGAACTCTATTTTTTAACATATTTTTCTACTTGATTTATATTGGAAGATTAAATTGTATTTAGTTTTACTTAAAATCTTACTTTAATATTTGTTTAAAACCTTCAAGCATCGGCAATGCTTATTATACATCATTTGCAACATAAAAAAGAAAAAAAGAAGTCAAAGAAGCATTTGCAAAATAAACCAATATTTGATTATCAAAATCCACCTTCTTTTACAATTCACAAGAATTTATTTACCTTTTAAAACTTCAAAGTACATCTATGTTGTAACCAATACAGAAAAGTACACCTATGTTGTAACCAATACAAAAAAGTACACCCAATTTTGATATATTTGTTAAGAGGATAGGAAAGGTCATGACAATTCATTTAGGAGCCGCCGCCCACGTTGTTATTCTTCTTCTTCATAATTACACCTTCAAAACATTTTTTATTTATTTAAATAAATAATTTATATATTTAATTTGTTTTTTATATTTTTTTTTTGTAATTTCATTAATAAAATGTTATTTTTATTCGTCACGACTTTATTTTGATTTTTCGCTTTTGTACAATACTTTTTAATTAAAAAACTAAACTTTAATTTATTTCGTATAATAATTTTAATGTCTTTAATATTATATTTTTAGATATATAAATATTTTAGATATTTTTTTTTATATTTATAAAAATTATTATAGATATTGTGTTGTTTTATGTTATTATAACTTATGTAATGTGAATTTGTTTGTAGTTTTTTTTTAACAATTTTAAATTATATTATTTTTCATTATTTAATTTGTAGCAATTTGATAATATCTTTTAATAAAATAAATAAATAAAAAGTCATATAAGAAGATAGATAACGACAAAGGCCTAAATTAGTGGAATTAAAGTTGCATGCATGGTGTTGGAAGAGCTATCAAAACTTTAAGCTCGAATTTCGTACTAATTATGATACCATTAATCTCTAAATCTTATCTAAACCCTTTGCTTGTGAAATTGAAAAAGGTAATATCTTTCTTGATTGGTTTCTTCAAATAGATATTGTCTAGCTGTCGTGAAAGGTGAAGTGTGAGAAATCAAGTAGCTGTAAAATGCAAAATCTAAATTTTTTTAGTACGTTATGGTCCACAAACTTTGCACTCATGCCAATCACTACGCACCCACGAATTAAATTAGGCACATTACATATCCACCGAGTCAAATGTTAACAGATACCTTATAAATACTTACAAAGAAATTAATTATAGAAGTTTTAATTTGAAAATTTACTAAGAAATATTTCCAAATAAATTAATTATAGAAGTTTTAATTTGAAAATTTACTGAAATTTATGATTTTTTTTTTTTAAATTTAAATTTGTTTTTTCATTGTATAACATTTAACTTTAGATTTTTTAACAAATACCCTAAATAATTTGTTAGGAAGAACCATCCACATATATAACTCAAATTGGTTGTTGCCTAATTTGATGTGTCTTCTTTGTGTGTTATGCAAGATGGCAAACACAATGAACAATAACTGTTTCAAATTTTGCCAATTAGTGATTGCCTTCTCCTTTTGGACCATTTTTTTTATGGATCTAGTGATTGTTTGTATATCGGAGAATATGAACGCAATATTTCATATGGAAAATTGCAATTTATATATATATATATATATATATATATATATATATATATATATAAAAGTTTAGTTAAAGGAAAGGTGATCACTTTCTTTTTCTTTTCTTTTTAATCTCTCATCTAATTTGAGTTAACTCCTACTATTTTAAAATGAAATATAAATAAAAAAGTAATCGAAAAATTGATGTATTTAATCTTAATTTTTATTTATAATTTATTTGGGAGGAAATATAACTTAGTAATCCAATTATAAAATTAAAGTTACAGAATTTTTTTGTTTTTTAAAGCCTAAATATATTAATAATAATAAATGCAACCACAAATGTGTCTCAAATTGGAAAACAAGATATAAAGATTAAACACAAAAAAAGTTTAAGATGCCAAACAAAACCTCACCACTAATAAGTGGATTGAGGTCAACACCTCCTACGACGTCAATCAAATACAAATAAAATTACTTTTAAATGATGATCATTAAACAATTAAGGGGTCTCATCCACCATTGGTGCAAATTTACTTAAAACCCTTGACATTGAACTTAAGCCACAACCAAGAAAATAATTTAATACGATCTACATGAATGTTCAACATACACTCTTGTTGCTTAAAAACATTACGATTTATGGCACGTCAAATACCCCAGACACTAGCTAACCACACCACAATCAAACAATGTCTATATCTTTTACCTCTATGGAGAAAGTTCTAGAAAAAATGATCACGAGAGTTAATCTAGTTAGGAAATACTGCGTAAACCTCAAATCAATTCAAAACCATTACTCACACTCTCCCAAATAAGGAATAGTTTACAAATAAATATTGTGTCGATTCTATAGCACCACACCCACTAACGTACATTTGAAACTACCAGATTGAAATTTGTGAACAATCTATCAAAAGAAGAACGATACTTTGTTTTAAGTGGTACAACCTTAAACATTTACAACATATTTTCATTGTATAAATATCGGATTTTAAAAATCTTCCTAACAGTTATTCACAACAATTGACTAAAATAAAAGACAGATGACACAATAATATAACACAATGATGCAAGACCTAATACTACTTTTGCATCATTAATGTGTCATTAAATTTTTATTAAACTCTACAAAGATTAATCTTTCACAATTCATTGTGTTATAATACAACTCATTCACATTTCACAAACAAATACCAAGTTTGGTGCCTAAAATTGCCATTAAGCTCTACAAAGATTCATCTTTCACATTTTATTTTTTTATTTGTGGTATATAAAGTATATATATATATATATATTGAATCGATCTTAACAACATAGATATTTGTGAATTCAATTCGCACAATTAAAACTTAGACGAACAAAATTATAACTTATTGTATATATTAAATTAAAATTAGTTTCTACTTATTTTTTTTATATTTGTTTGGCATAACATATACGTTACTTTAATGTACTATATAACTATTAACTCCCCCATGCCATAAGTAATTAAGGATATTTCATTAGCTAATTAATAATTAATAATACCCCCTATTAGCTACTACTATGAACGAAACGGGGCAAACCGAAATGGGCCCAAGTGGTGATAGGCCTACCATATCGTCCTTGTTTTCGTGGCTAAAGTTATTGAAAAGTAAAATGGCTACAACGTGGGAAAAAGCTTAGACAGCAACCTCATCCACATGCGAGGCTATGGAAGCTTAGAAAGCATCCTTTTTTCTCAAGATATGTCTAATCTAACATAAGATAAAGTGTCACGAGTATGTATATATATTATACATTAATCTCCCAACCAGATATCGATGGATCCCGAAAGGTAAGTGCAAGATCCAATATATGTATTATTATTTTATTTTATTGTTTTTAGACTTTAGACTTCTGAAAGTGAAATTGCAACATCAAATTTGTGTCCCACTATACAGACGGTGGTAGTGACTGTGGGTTCTTCTGACTTCTGAATACCAAAGTTAATTTTCATGTCAAGGATTGTCAAGTAGTTTTCATATAATGTTTTAATTACTATTTGTCTCTAACTATAAGTAATCTTTGAAAAAATAACGTGTCTTTAAATATAGATATTATTTTACGTGTTGTGAGGTATATTAATTTATTTATTTTAAATATATATTTTATTTATACTATTAATTTATTTTAAAAAATGAAAAATAAAATTAAAGTTTATTTATATTAATATTTTAGTAATATTTATAGATTAAATTTATTATTTATTTTTCTTGTTATATGTCAAAAAATTATCATTACATCTGTTCATAAATATAAAATATTTTTGATATTTTTCTTTGTTTATTTTTATAAGTCATTTTTCAACTGCGTCTCTGCATTAATTATTTTTTACTAACAACCATTCATTATATTTCTTTTTTTCTTCTTCTGCAGTTTGTAATAAATGGTACAATAAAATTAAAATTATAAAATAATTTTATCTCTTTAAGAGTAAATTAGTAAAACAATTCAAATAGTCAATAAATTTAATACTACAATCAATTTTTTTAATTCTTGTGATTTAATCATCAGACAAAATTAATATTATCTTATAACTAAGGATGAACTTATATTTTTCTTGTGGTCTAACACCAATATTTTCTTAATAAGCCCAAAATCGGATAATTGAATTTAGTAATTCTAGAGACTTGGTGTTTGCTAATTCTGACCGGTCATTCAACCAGCAATAAAAGTTACTTTTCTTTTATTTAAAAAGAAAGGGATGGTTCTATATGTTAAGTTAAAGTGATCTAGTTAGAGGGAGAAACAATAAAGCTAAGTTAAAAAGTGAGAACACATGTTAAGTAAGAAAATCTTCATAACAAAGGTAGCATAAAAGAACTTCACAACAAGCAGTAAATCATGGTTGTGTCACAATATGAATCCAAATATTTCCAGTATTTGATCCAAAATAATTATGATGCCACAATGAAGCCAAATATTTCCAGTATTTGATCCAAAAAGTTCCAGTACCCATTATGAAAACTAATTTTAGAAGGGCAAAAGTGGTTGAGTCTCATCAATCTAAGACATTCATAACTTCCTAATGTAGATGCCAATATTTTGGCAAAGATTTTATAAACACCCCCACCATACTAATTGGTTTGTAATCTTCCAATATAAGAATCAAGGCTACCCCAGTTGTGTTTCAGGACTTAGGCTTATCAAATTTAAAGATCATAGGTAAAGATAAAATGTAAACATGTGTATATTGTATCAACGGTGTTATTTCGCCACATATTTGTTTATATTTGAGGTTGGATAAAATAAACTTTTATGAAAGTAAATAATTATTAAGAGTTTAGAGGTAGTGCAATGAAATTGTAAAATTATTTTACTATGTCGTTCAATTATAACTATTCAACCTGCATATCATATTAAAAGATTTTTAAATTAAAAGCAATTATTGAATACTATTTTGTTTATATTCGAGATCAGATAAATATAACCTTTTATGATGATAAATAATTATTAAAAATTTAAAGATAATATAGTGGTACTGTAAAATTATTCTACATCGTATTAATTATAACTATTCAATTTGTCACACCATTTTAAGCGGTTTTTAATTCAAAAGTTGGTGTATTTT
>JBBPBT010000811.1:8105540-8120630 GCA_037974875.1 Cicer bijugum | reverse complement strand
ATAATTATCGTTATCGAGTAAATATTCAATAAATATACATAACTATTTTAAAAGTATTCATGGTTCATAACCCTCAAGCTCTCAACCACATCTGAGTTAGTTTTTATTTTTTTTATATGAACATTGAATGTCAGTACAACTCAAGCTTTTATATTTTTTTAGTCAATTCAACTCAAATTTTATTCTCCAATTCAACCAAATTAATAATTTATAAACTTTAAAATTTCCATTTTTTAAACTAAATATATCTCTTTTTATTAAGGTTACATATTTAAAAATAATTTATTAATAATTTTAAACTAGATAATAATTATTAAAACTTTTACTAATATTACTATTTTTGGGTCAAAGTAAATATTATTTTCTACAAAATTACATCGAGATCTTGGTGTGGGTTGGTATGCTCTAATCTAAAATTTAATTTGGGTTAATTTTGACAAAACAGATTCGATTATTCGTTTAGCTTGTTTATCTTTTGGTCTCGTTTAATTTTTTAACGACACATCTTATATTAAATCATGGGCTAATGAGTACTTTTATTAGATCCCATTCAATTTTGATAACTCTTAAATGTAACTTAATAGTTTTTTTTTCTTACCATTTTAATATAAATGTAAAAGGGTAGATATTTGTATTCACCACAGAAGTAATTCTTATTTTAATAACTCTTAAAAATTAAATTTTATCATATTTATATATCACTTAAACGATTATATATAATAAAAATTCTAAAAATTAATTTATATATAACTATAAGATCTTATAATATAACGGTTTCTTTGTGGGATCCATATTATATTTGCTCAAAGACCCAATTATATCATAGGCCGAAAACACACAGGGCTTTAGTTCCTTGAATTAGAAGAGACCTTCCAAGACCCAATTAATGGCTTATTGGCAATCCAATACCCAAAATAAAAGGGTCAGTAACCATCAGACAACCCCTCCACAGAAAAATGTTACTGCAACAAAAAATACTCATCAATTATTGTGAGATTCCACTAATCAGCATCAATAATAAATTTCTCTATGTAAATATATTTTTTACGAATATCACAAAACGTTGCAGGCTTAAATTAAGTACTGCAACTATCAAATCTGTTGTATAATTCAAACTCTTGTCAAGAGAAACAAAAACATTAGACTACCTCATTTGTAATCTCTATAACAAAAGTGATGCATAAAATTAAAAAAAAAAAAAGATAAAAATGTATTAGAAAAATAAAATAGGTACTTGAGTCGAGTTAAGATATGGAGTAGGAAGAAGGAAAAAGTATTTGGAATATCAATCAAAAGCTTATGTATTCCTTCACAATTTACACGGAAAAAAATAAAATAAAATAAAATATATATATGATGTGACTTTGAAATTTAAAGTTATACATTAATACAATATTTACAATCACATAAAATTCATACAAGAAAAATTTATGTATAATATACACGTGTTTTTATTTATTAAAGAAATAATTTATTTTTATATGTATTTACATTATTAAGTCTATATTTTAAATTTAGAGATCAAGATTAATAGAAGACTTTTTATATAAGATAAAAATCATATTTCATGCATTTCTTTTTATGTACCAAGAGTTTTAATAATCATATATAGTAGTAAAAAAAACTTGAAATGGTGGTAAGAGTGTATGATGCATTGGTTCGATTAATTAAAATGAGTAGTCTCACTTATATAAAGTAGACCTTGATCATGGTCTGAAGGAGAAATTGCCCAATACCCCAAACATAAAGTGGAACCAAATTTTTTTGTTAATAGTATATCATAAGCAATGACAATATTTTTACAATAGTACTAATTTTTAATGAAGGAATAAAAAATTTTTTAGTACTAAAAATGTAAATGTGTGTGCATTCATAAGATTTATTTTATTTTTATGTATCTATGCAAAACGATAAGAGAATAAGAAAGAAAAAAAAAATATATAAAAAAAATATATGTAATATATGTAATTATATGATATTAAATTTTGAGAATTAATTTATGTATTTATTTGTTTTGCCATTACCATTAGTAAGATAGTTGCAACATAGATTTTAAGACTTAGTTGAAAAATAATAATTAAAATATATTCATTAACGTCCTTTAAAATGAAAAGAGAATATGAAAGTGATTGCATGAATAGTATCCTTAACAATAGTAGCAATGTAGAATGACTTCAAATTATTTTGACTAGGGGTGTGCAAGTTCTGATGCGTTCCACGAATTCGTCTTGACTCTAAACAATGGGTTGAGTCTCATCGAAACCTAAAAAATAGGAACACAAAAATAAGGACAAAACAATAACAAGATAGAAAAAGGACCGAATTCAGGTTATCCCAACCATTTTGGTACTAAGATTACCAGCATGGCACAATGACTAAGACTCTCTTGAACTCAACCATTTTCCAAAAGTTTGTGGACTTGTCTTTCAATTTCTTTAGTTTGTTTTGGATTACTTCTATAAGGAGGCCTATTAGGCAAAGAAGCACTAGGAATCAAATCAATGTGGTGCTCTATGCCTCTAAGAGGAGGTAGGCCATGAGGAAGTTCTTTAGGGAACACATCATCAAACTCTTTTAAAAGACAATTTAATGAAGGAGGAATATGATCATGTGACGTAGACAAACATAAATCATTGCAATATAGAAAATATACCGATTGTCTAGTCAACAAAGCTTTCCTAACCACATGCTCTCTAGCAAATAAGTTTTCGACCCTAGGTAAAGAATTTTGGTTACTTGAGTCATGAGCATTCATAATATATTTTCCTTTTTGTTCTTTGATCTCTTTGTCCATCTTTAGATTCCATTGAGTTTGATCAAGATAAACTTATTTGAGACTAAGAGGTAAAAGAGACACTTTATGCTTTTTATGCACAAAAGAGTAAATATTAGTGTGACCATCATGATGAACTTTTCTATCAAATTGCCATGGCCGCCCTAACAAAATATGGCCAACCTCCATAGGCGCAACATCACACAAAATTTCATCATGATATTTGCCAATGCTAAAATTTACCAAAACTTGTTTATCCACCAAAATATCAACATCGTCCTTTAGCTATTCAAGCTTATATGGCCTCAGATGTTTAATGGTTTTCAAGCCAAGTTTTGTGACTAATCTAGTGCTAGCCACATTGGTACAACTACCACTATCAACTATCAAAGAACAAACTTTTCCATCAACAAGACATCTAGTATGAAAAATATTTTCTTTTTGAGAATCATCATCCTTAACTTGGACTCCTAAGAGTCTTCTAACCATGAGAAGATCTCCTTCAACGGGAGCCAATTCATAGTCACTCTCTAGTTCACTTGGAGATGATTGTGAAGAGTAAGAATAAAAGGAAGAAACACTTTCATATACCTCTTTGGCTTTTGCAATCATAGACTTTTTATTTGGACAATTAGATGCTATATGACCTCTTCCTAAGCATTTAAAACATTTAATTGAAGAATGAGAAGAAGAACTAGGAAGTTGAGCTTTAGGTTTAGAAGACTTACCTTCTTTGACCGAAGCCAATGGAGAATCACCATCTCTTTTATGTTTGTTCCAATGTGAGGAGTTGTTGTTAGATGAATACTTTTTATAAGTACTTTTTCTCTTCAATTGTTGTTCAATGGTAGATGACTTATGAACAAGCTCCTCAATATACATAAAGTGTTGCAACTCAACCACATCTCTAATCTCATAGCTTAGGCCATCCAAGAACCTAGCTATTATGGCATCGTCATCTTCTCTAATGTTGAAGCGAATGATCAAAGTCTCAAAGTCCTTATAATAATCCTCCACACTCTTAGAGCCTTGTTTCAACCTTTGTAGTTTTTGATGTAGCTCCCTTTGATAATGCGATGGTACATAACTCTTTCTCAAAGGTGCTTTTAATTCATCCCAATCATCTAGTTGCCTAGCACCACATCTCCTCCTTTCCTTGACATTTTGGTCCCACTAAAGTAAAGCATGATCCTTAAACTCTAATTTAGCCAACTTAACTCTCATATCTTCTCTAATATCATGAGCTACAAACAATTGATCTATCTTAAGCTCCCAATCAAGATATGCTTCAGAATCACTTTTTCTATGAAATGAAGGGAACTTAATTTTGCCACCGACATATGTATCATCATGTCTTTGGTTCCTCCTCTCACTTTCATGACAATCTCTATGGTTTTTCTCATGATTCCTATGATTCCCTCTCTCATAATAGTCTCTATGGTTCCTCACATGTTCTCTTTGTCTTCTACTTCCCTCGATTTCAAACCCATCTTCAATTTGAGAAGATCTTCCATGATGAGATCTCCTATCTCTTTGATTCACAAACTTTTCTCTTAAAGCATTCATTTGAGTATTCAACATTTTTGTAAAGTGATCCATAAGAAAAATGATTCTAGGAGAAAGGGGGTTTGGTTCACTTCCACTCATGATTTAAACAACAACAACAAATAAATACCACAATAATCAACAAATGACAAAAAAAAAAAAACAAGTGAACAAAATAAAATAAGGCCCTCACCACTCACTAAGTGTTTACACTCAAGAAATGTATCACTCGTGTATATCACTCAATAATGACTTTTTTATAATTTTCACTCTTGCCATTTTCCACTCCCTAATGCAACTCTTTAAGTTCCTCAAGCAACCAAACAAATCTCAATCAAGTTTGTGGTAAACCTCTAAACAAATGTGACAAATCATACATGAAAGTTATCATTCAAGAGGCCAGGAAGAAAAAAAAAATGACAAGAGAACTTGAAATACAAAACCAAAGAATTGAAAAGACAAAATATATATATATATATAACCAAAGGAAGACACAAGACACACTCAAGTAGATTATCAAAGAAATAAGGAAAACTAGAATTAAATGACTAAGTGATCAAAATATGTGGGAGAACTTAAAATCAAACTTGCAATGTCTAAAGGAGGTAAGAAGAATTCAAAAGATGTTTGGTATTTCATTAAGAACAATTCTGGATTTTTTTTTTCTTTTCAAAATGCCTTTTTTCAAAAGTGCTTTTGTGCAAAATCATTTTTTTTGCAGCACTTATATTTCCAGATTTTTCTCTGCATATTCGAATTCCTCTCATTTTTCTAATCAACTTAGGCTTTTGAATTTCCAGAATCGAACTTGTATGAAAGAAATAACATCAAAAACAAATTTGCAAGTGAAATTTAGGATCAAACAATTGCAAGTGAAGAAGATGATACAGCTGAAATCCAGAATTTTTTTTTTCTGCGTTTTTTTTTTAATTTTATTTTTCCAGCTCAGTTTTCAAATTTCACCCAAATGAAATAAATAATCATAAAACTAAACCTTCCCACATATATTATAACACTTATAAACAACCAACAACTCAAGATTGAACAAGATTTGGAACAAAAATGAAACTAAAATTGCAAATATCTCAAGAACACAAAATACTAAAATAGAAATTAAAAACAAAAATTACCACTTAATGGGAGGCTCTGAATACCACATGATATGGATTTGAGTGTTTCCATACGATTTGGAGGATCTATTCAAGTGATAATTTCAAATAAAGTACCAAATAAGAATGGAGAACACAATAGAAGAAAATATGAAGAAGTAATGAAATGGTAGAAATCGTCACACTCCACAACAAGGAATAATAAGATCAAGGTAGAATCGCCACAAGAGTATGAGGCTCTTGATAAAATTTGGTTCAAAGAAGAACCCTAGAGAGCATTTCTCTAATCTCACACCAGTTTATTTTTTTTCAAAAATAAGTCCCCTATGTCTTACAATAAAAAGGCATATATAGCCTAACACAAAATAACATGGTGCCTAAGCTACCAAATATTTAGGCACACACAAGTCAACATAATTCCTAATTATAAGGTATGATTATTACATCCCAAAATTAAAATTAAGTCTTAAGATATTACTATGACCATAAGATTTATATAATGTGGATTGATCTTTTCATATGTCTTAAGACTAAGGAAATTAACAATTTGTTTCTCTAATTGTTCTTTTAGCTTCCTAGTCTTCCCTCTAGTCAACGGTCCCACTCCTAGTTCTTGAAGCTCATTAACCTTCATGTAGGGTTGGTCCACATCACTTGTCCTGCAACATTTGCTTATGAAAAATATTTCAGGTTGGATAAATCAGCTCCTAAAGCCCGGTCACACAATAAAAAATATATAATTTACAAAAATCATTAAAAAAAAAAAAAGACACCATTTAAATACAAAATTTCAAAATGTGATCAAGTCAGAAGCTTTGATAATTTTGAGAAATGCAATGAAATATGATTGATGAAATCTCATTTATAGTAATTGAGAGTTAAAAACCATAATGACACGATCATAACTACGATCATATACCATGTAGGTTAGGGTGAATCCACTTTTAATCATGCCCATATCAAACATCATATCACTATCATTCCACTCCACCCTCACTAACATTTATTCATTACAAAAGAAATACAGTTACTTATAGAGATTCCATCCTCAAAAGCCATGTCTCTCAATATACTAAATTAATCAATTTCATAGAAATATTATATAGTTTTCAAAATGGAGCATTTTAGTATTTTTTTTTAAAAGAGGTTATTGGAAAAAAAAAGCACCATGTGTTGGCTTAATTTTTTTAAACAAATGAAGAAATATTAAACTAATAAATTAAAAAAAAAACTAAATTATATTAACAAATTTAATGGGGTTGGATAAATGTGCGAAAATATATAGTATATTAACAACTCTTTTCTATCTTATAGTCTATTGCAAATAAATCAACAATTCTATTATATTTTGTTAATAATTTTCTTCTATTTTCTCTCATATTTTGCATCCTACTAAATAAAAAATATAAATTCTACTAATAAAATTAAATAAAATACATTAAACACAAAGAAAAATTGAAAAAAATACATTAAATGTTAATTAATCATGTTTATTTTTTCATTTATAATGTATTTTAGTTTTTTATTATTATTTTTTATTTATTAAACTGCAAAATAAGAGAATAGTTAAAATATTATATTACATTTTTGACACATTTCCTGAACCACGTTAACTTGGATAATTTTCTTTTTCTATTTAAGTTTTTTTTTTGTTTGTTGCATAGGAGGATATAAAGAGTCACTAAATATAAATATGAAAATTACGATCCATAAAGAATTGACGAGCAATGCAATGCCGTGCCGTGGAAGACAAAAAGTACATGTTCAAGTTAAACTAGGTTTAGGATTGGGAATTCGAAACGGTCCATGTTGCATAAGAATCTTCAATCCCATTAATTCCCAGGTACTATACTAGTAGTTAATAACTAGTTATGGTATTTTTCATTGGGGGGAAGGAAATGGTGACCACATTCACCCCATGGAATTGGACGGTATGTGGCTTCGTGAGATCAACTCTAAAACTACTTCTGTCCTCACTTGGTAAACATTTGAAATTCAATTCATTTTGAACCGCAATTCCTTTTAAGTTTTAACAAAAAAAAAAAAAAAAAGGCATTTACAGATATTATCACGACACTTTTCGCTGGCCTAAATTGTTGACCATGCATAGTTATTCCTAACTCAAGTCACTCATATGTCTCGTAATCGCTTCACATTTCTTTATTCACGTGAATGAAAACGCCATCTTGCGTTTCAGTTTCCTTTATTAGGCACATCAACTTAACGTCATTTTTTTCACTTTTTTAATAGTGTTCTTATACTTTTTTATATTATAATACTATCTTCTTATGCTTTCTATTTATTTATTTTTTAGTTTAATAATGTTTACCATATTTCTCCTTTCTAATGCCATGGGAAGGAAATTGGAGGAAAAAAATGTAAATATTTACTAAAATTTAAAGTCTTCCCTCTCTGTCTTATTATACTGAAATTGTACCTTTATTTATATTAAATATACTGTTTAGCATACATTTTTTAAATTTTTATTTTATTTTAATAAGATATATATATATATATATATATATATATTCCCGCAACTTTATCCTTAGAGACTGGTGATATTGATTTTTGTTCAGTTGTTTGTAGATTGTGTTATCTCTTTGTTTTTGGCATTTTACATATGTTTATCGTCGCTATCCATCCATAAGTCATTGCTTGTGCAAGTATTTTTAAATTAATTATAATTATTATGTGTTTGTTTTCAATTATGACAATACAATTAGTAAGTAGTAAATTACAACTTGTCCTGTTCTGGTGGCGGTTGCAGGAGTCAAATTTGTTTATAGTTCGTTTTTCAACGCAGTTTTAAGGGGTAGAATGGTAGTTAAGCCTATACAAGAGCGTTGACATGGAGGGTAAGAACAGTGGTGGATCTTGTTCAATTAGAAGACGTTCATTGAGCATATCAAGTCATAGAAGCCATCACACAGATAATGATAATGATAATGATTGTGAGAGTGTTTCTGAAGCTGGTGACATTGGAGATCGAGCTCTTCCAAGCAGAAGATTCAGTGAGAGCAATAGTTTCCGCTCAGAAAATGATTTATTTCATCATCATGTTGGAAATTCCATTTCACAGGAGCACAAATTATTGCATCCAAACTCATCTGTTATACCTTTGACACAATCACTCTCATCTTCCTCCCCACCTCTTTCTACAGATGCAATAGTGGGTTCTCAAGACTCTAAGTTTATTAATGTGAGCTCTCTTTTTAACACTAATTACCATATCTTATTGTCATCTCATCTTTTTAGTTTCTGTGAGAAAAAATAAGGTGTACTGTTTGTGTAAACCAATTTTACCATTGATTTTGTCATCTCTATCATAAAATAACTACACAATCAAGTGTGCATAGCTATTAACTTCTAAACTTAATGCTTGTCTATTAATCATAATCTGTGGCTACTTTAATTTTCCAAATTTTGTCATATATATCATTCTAGTGGTTTACACATTTTTACCTATTTGCAGGAACCTCCTAAAGGTTTACCAGAGTTATTGGATTATACTTCATGTTTGGCTCACTTAGCTGTTTTTGGAATTCTTGGGGTAATATGATAACCTTCTCACTTACCTTTAATTGTTGGATATATTGATACTGATATTGATAATGGTAACTTATAGGCTAATACATAAAGTGTCATAATAATACATATATATACATATGCAGGTCCTCACAAGATATTTACTGCAAAAGTTATTTGGCCCTGGGGTTGCTGGTGTAACAAACAACCAAACTATTCTTTACCTTGATCTTCCTTCTAATATGGTATGTCCCATTTTTCATCTTTATTATTTTTCTGTACATTTTTTTATGTATTGTGGTGTGTTTCACAAAGATGAATACTCAAAAAATTGTTTGGCTAGAAGCATAGCTATTAAACAATATGGTAATCATAACATTCTTAAAAGCAGGACATAATAGATATTAAATTCACCATATCTATTGCTTTTTCTAACAACACAGAAAAAGAGAGATTGACCACCTTTTGGAGGTGGGTCCAAATAGAAATTTTATGACTTTTGAGGTTGAAGTAGTTATATTTATTCTCTCATGGGCCATGACAGAAGATTAGCATCTTTTGTATTTTGAACTTCTTAAATCCTTAATCAACAGGATATACAATAAAAAAAATGTTTAGATTCTTGCTAAATTACAGTTTCAATATAGTGTCAATCTGATCAACTCTTTAAAGTTATCGTAAAATGACACTTATCCTTTATTTTTAGAAACAGTAGCAAATTAGTTCCAAATCTTGCTTTAATACATTCATATTAGAAGTTTTGAATGCTTTTAGGTGAAAGTGAAAAGATAACATAATGCTAATGAAATTTTTTATATTTTTTATTTTTCATTCTAGATTGGTTCATTTCTTATGGGATGGTTTGGTGTTGTATTCAAAAAAGACATATCTCAAGTGTCAGAGCATCTAGCCATAGCAATAACAACTGGTTACTTGGGGAGCCTTACAACCTTCAGTGGCTGGAATCAAAAAATGCTTGAACTCGCTGTTACCGGTCACTGGCTCTTCTCTGCACTTGGCTTTCTAATAGGTTAGTAAGTTCATTTCATTAGTGTGTAAATTATAATATAATTCTAAGCTTATAATCTTTCCAGCTTGTAGATAAATTGATTTTTTTTTTCCCATCAACATGGCTTAATTGATAAGATGATGTTGTTTTACTATTGGAAATTTACAGGTTTATTTCTTGTTGCATTTTCCATCATATTTGGGATTGAAACTGCAAAGGGTTTTAGGTGGCTTCTCAACAGACTGAATATTACAAGTTCAGAAAATGGTATCTCTAAGATCAATTGCCAAGTCAACAGCTACCGGCGCCAAATGACAGTTATGGTGATGTTCTTAGTGATGTTGGGTGTATTATGGGGTGTGAGTGGTGCATTAGTACAGGCTAAATTCAAAAATGGTGGCAGTGCTGCTCAGTTGTGGTTTGCTTGCATGGTTGGACCTATAGGTGTGTGGATTAGATGGTTCTTAGCGAGGCTTAATGGATGTGGATTAGGAAAGAAAGGTTTATTTAAATGGATTCCATTTGGGACTCTAATTGCCAATGTATCAGCTGCTTCTATTATGGCTGCACTTTCTACTATAAAGAATGCAGTAAGTTTATTTGTCATCATTCATGTTCTAGTTCCCCTGTCTCACTTGCATCACCTAATCTCTAAATTGGTAGTCTATGAATCACTCACACATACACTGAATTGACACTGACCCTGACATGTAGACACTATTAGATAAATGGTAATTTGATAACCATTTTCCTTATCTTTCATTAATTAGGTATAAGTTAGTTTTATTTATGTTATAGTTAGTTAAGGGATATTGGGAGTTATTCATCTTATATATAATATAATCTCTCATTTGTAATATTTGGTTTGATCAATGAATGAGGTTATTCAAAAAAATTACCTTTTACTCGTTCACTGATATAGTAATAGAGTCTCATAACCACTGATAATAATGTGAAAAACATAGAAGTGATTAAATGTAACCACTTGTGTCTAATACCAAGACACACATTTATAAGTGTCAGTGCTATATAGTGGATGGTAGTCTCTTATGTATAGGTTCTAAATGCCAATATATGATATGTATCAGTTTCTTTGTCATCATTTATGAATTCATATAGTATTTATAAACCTTATATCCCAATACGAAAATAAAGAAAATCTTCAACACAATTTTGGAGGTTACATCACAACCAGGATTTATTTATTTTATTTGTTTGATGCAGGTGAACACAAGGGATTGTGATACTGTTGTAGCAGGAATACAGTTTGGTTTGATGGGGTGTCTGAGTACTGTCTCTACTTTTGCTGCTGAGTTTAATGCAATGAGAGAAAGCAGTGATCCTTGGAGAGCATATGTCTATGCTATTACTACAATATGTGTCTCGTTCTCTTTAGGAATCTTAATATATTGCATCCCTTATTGGACAAAAGGATTTGACACTGACATGTAGCAGTTGGCAATGCAACCTTGTGTTGGCACTCTTGATGTGATGTGGTCGAACGAACCGTCAAAGTTTTGCGGCAATCCTTCTCAATTCCAAAGATGACATCTTTTTACATTGGGACTCAGCAATTGGGAGAAACAGAGTAATGTATTTACTGCTCTTATAAGAAGGTGGTGGTTTTAGTTATGTGTTGTCCCTTATGATTGCATGGTTACAGTTCCCACAAACTCTCGCCTAAGCTAAGCCTTCATAACATCACATATAAAGTTAGAAACTTATATTGGAAAAAACCCCTAGTAACATGTAGAATAAGATAAGGGCTAGCATAAGTTTATATAGAAACACTTTTCACCTTAAAAATTGGTTCTGTAAGAATGAATTGGACCAAATATAAAAACTAAATACTTTATTACGGTGATGACTCTTTTGCTTTAGGCATCTTTCTTTCTCTTAAAATTATAGTTCTTATACGACATTTATACATACTAATCACTTTAAAAAATTGATATTACAGTTTTGGTGGATTATAATCTTGATATTACTTCCCGGATGTGTCATTTCTATTTACATATATACATAAAATCTAATATTAGCTCTAGAGATTGTTTCCCTCGTCATATGACAACCTTTATTTGTTTGGAAAATCAACATCCACTAAACAGTGTGACCTGCAATATGCCTGAAGTGGAAACAGCTTCACTTACTGAGGGATACTATTGAGTTTACAACAAGCATAATCTTTGTATTTCTTGCTCTTGGATTTTGGTGGGTTGTCTTGGTTAACCTGCTTTGGGTGAGGGCCAACTTCTTGATCTGGTTGAGGCTCTATGGACACTGACCACGAGATTCTTGTTTCATCTTTGCTCATAGTTGTCCTGTGTAATACAGCCTTGTGTTATCCATTGCTCATTTTCTGTCACCATATATAATAAAACTGATAACACTATTTGTTCCTTCAAATTCTTATCTCGTCATTCCAGTTTTTTTATATTGAATTTTTTTTCTCTTTGCCTTAGCTCTGAACAGAGCCAAAAATAGTAATCTATATATGGTCCCCAAAAGCAACAACACAGATCATTTGGTCGCCGATGCGAATGACCAAACTAGCATAACATAATTTTACACACATTTTATGAAATGCTCGCATAACTTCCACCAAATCATGTGCTAACATATTCAATCCCACGCCAGCTTGATTATCTCCCGCCTCTGCTAATAGTCACACCTTCATATGCATGACAATTCCTGCAAAAAATCTCTTTCTCTGCACTGCTACATTTCTCCTCTACAAAAATTAAAATTTGAAGAACAAAAGCTACTCAGTCCCAAAACAATCGGCATACTATAACTTTAAGACACTCCATCGGATTATAAAGTCAGTCATAGAATTTACATGAATGGTATGAGTAAAAGCTTCAATGATTAATTTGTAAAGTGAAAAAACTAAGGGTTGTTTTTTCAATAAATTGTAATTTGTAATGACAGTCCCTAAAATATTTACCTTTTATTTGTCAATCAATAATTGACGTTACTTATGAACAGTTCACTTTAGAAAAATCGTATCATAATTTAATGTTCATGAAATATATTAAATAATCTAAATATTTTATTTTTGTCTTTCTAAATAATTTGTGATTGCAACTTTGTCAGATCTTCCACATCATAAAAGAATTTTTATTTTGTGGGGTATTAAGTTCCTAGTATGCTCTATAGTTGTAGAATTATTTGATCGTCTATGTTAGAAAATAATTTTGATACTCTAAAAGTGTTGTTTAGGAAATGTTTTGCATAAAGAAATATTTGTTTATTAAGTCGTCATTTGTGGCTCACCTACCTTTCCTAGAAAACTATTGGTGGCACAGTTTACAGTTTTTCATACCGATACAATGTTTTTTAAGGGCTATTAAGTTTGACATAGAGAAATTTAGTGGAAATATTCATTTTGGCTTATGAAAAATACAAGTCAAAATGTGTCGATACAATCATGATTACACAAGACATTGAAATGATACATTGCTCCCTACGCTTTCCCAAAATTCTCAACAAATGCTATCAAAGCCATGGTTCGACTTGGTAGAGGAGCAGGAGTGAGAGATCTTAATATAGATTAAGTCTAGTGTTGTGGACAACTCACACTCGAATGCCATATTATTGAAATTCAAATGTGAGTGGTTAGTACTAAATTGATTAAGAATGAAAAAAATGTTATATATATAAAAGTAGTGACCGATATACCTTAGTTTTGGGTTGTAGTATCAAAATCTTTTAAAAATTCTAAAACATTTGAGTTTTGGGTTGTAGTATCAAAATCTTTTAAAAATTCTAAAATATTTGATTCGTTAATTCTTCGATACTCCTCGAACTCGTTAACAGTTTAAATGTTATGGTTTCTCTTTAAAGAAAAATGTTAAATCGTCCTAAAAAAAGAAAATGAAGGAGAATACCTGCCACCCTACATATTAATTTTCATTTGAATATATGTTTAATCTCGGCAAATATAGAGGTTTTTTTGGCAAAATCACAAACTTTTTTTTATGGTTACACTCTACACTTAAAAAAAAAAAATAGACTGTGTAACTATTAAAATTGACTTTAAAAAATACAATATGTATCTACTAAAATTAGACTAAATTAAGAACTTTTGTATATACATAATATGGTGATTTAATTTTAATATTAGTAAAATATATTAATTTTTGAACTAGTAGAATTTCAAAAAAAAAAAATCATAAATCACTCATGTTTTTATTATTTTAAAAAAATAAAATCCAAAATTATTCAACTTCATCCTCATCTACCCATGTTTCTTCAACCTAAAACTCAAACAAACGCTCAAAAATCTGCACAGCACACCCTTTTACCAAAGTTCCAACAAGACCCGACAGTTGTCACTATAAAAAAAGTTCGCGGTGTTTGAGATCGAGCAAAGAATAGTCGTATGCCACAAAATAAATCAAGAATGGAACACCGTCAAAAGAATAAACAAAAAGAGAGACAATTTTATAGGATAGAAAATAATGGGATTTCGAAAAAAATTTAGACATTTATAGGATAGAATAAATAAATAGACATTTGTTTGGTTTTGGATGAAAAGGGTGTTTTTATTTTATTTTATTTTATTTTGTTTTATTTCTATTTTATGGGTTGGAATTTTAGGTTGACGAATTATATGTTGGTGATGGAAATGAACAATTGTAGGATTTTTATTTTTGTTTTTTTAAAACAATTGATAAATATACTGAAATTTTTAAGATTGTTAGCAAAATAAAATACCTTAATTTTAAAGTAATTCAATCTTAATAATATATACAAATTTTTAAATAATTAATAGATGTCAAATAACATAATATCATAAATTTAATATCAAAATAACATTTCATAATTTTATAATTAGTATCCTTCAAACCTATAACAACAAAAAATTAATTTTCAAATACACAAAATTCACCGACTAACATAATAAAATTCAAAAGTAATAAAGACAACAAATATTAAAAAACCAAGGTAATTGAAGACAAATTAGAAGCTTATGGAGAACTAGATTATGTCATCGTAATAAGATAAACCAATTTATCTTTAACAAACAACAATCACATAGAAAATAAGAAAAACAAAATATAATTGATCAATTACAAAGAATAACACTGACAAATAGAAAGATAACCACGCAAAAAACTTTTATA
>JBBPBT010000811.1:8093347-8104889 GCA_037974875.1 Cicer bijugum | reverse complement strand
TTTTAACTCAGTAAAAAAAATTATATTAGAAAAACGATATAGTTTTCTTATACGTAATGAAAGAAAAGCTTATCATACTCTATTCAATGATTATTTATATTATTATTCCATCAAATGAATAATACCCAATTTACATAATAAATTTTAATTAATATTGTATATTTTATGAATATGCATTGCAATGTGAAAACTTTTTAACGTCACTACATGTAAACCAATCATCTGTAAGACTTTATCTATAACAAAAAGTAAATTAAGTCCATTTATTAAGATTTTTTATAACATTAATATATTAATTAAAAACATATATATATATATATATATAATAAATAAAAAATTGATTTTATATTAACGAATTCATTATTCGTGTTTGGCCCAGACTCCATACTAGTTAATATGTATTTCTGAATCTGATTCAGCATCGCCATGCCGTTTGCCACCTCATTGTTTTTGTATAGGTAATTAACGTCAAGACTAAAAGTGAAAGTCTATGATTTTGCAAGAATTAAATTTAAATAATTTTTTTAAAGGATTAAAATAAAAACTTTTATATTTACATAAATTAAATATAAACAATTTCTATCATACAATAAAAAATAGAGTATCCATTGGTATTGTAATTTTTTTTTACTAATAATTTATTTTTAATTTATTTATATATATATTATTATAATATCTATTAAAATTAATTAAATTATAGTAAAAACCATTCGATCTTCAACATAAGTTCAAAATATTCACATTTATACATCATCAACACTAATACATAACAATAATACATGTACACTTTCCCTAGATTCTCATTCAACGGTTCACGAACACATAGTAGGTACACATCAATGCAAATAAAAACAATCGGGGATTCGATCTAACAATTAGCAAAATACATTAGTAACTTAAAACAAGTTTATTAAAAATAAATATAAGAGTTTCAATTAAGCCATACTATAAGTGTCTATATTGTGGTAAGTAACTCCAAATTAAGTTTAAGCGTTTCCATTTATTATTGTGGTTATGTAATTTTATTACTAAAACAAACGACAATAAAACGTATTTACATCTCTCTATCCTTATTTATAAACAAAAGTGTGTCTGTAAAAATCGATTTATTTAGTCATAACTCATTTTGACATATAAATAAGACCAGATAAAATAAGTTATAAACATACATATCTAAATAGTTTGTCATAGTTTAATGGTTGGTTGTATGCATCTAGGAAAGAAGTACATTTGAATATATAAGCCCTCATAGTTTGATAATATGTGCAAAGGCAAAAACCAATATCAACCATTAACATTAAATTAATGGAAGTAAATAGAGTACAAACCTTGGCTTCTAACAAGCTGAAGGAGCTTCCACACCAATTCATTCGCCCAGCCAACGAAAGGCCAGAGAATACCAAGGCTTTGGAGGGTGTTGATGTGCCTATAATCTCATTATCTCAATCACACAATCTTTTGGTGAAGAAAATAACTGAAGCTGCATCGGAGTGGGGTTTCTTTGTCATAATTAACCATGGTATATCAAAAAAACTAATCCAACGTGTGAAAGAGGTGGGCCATGAGTTCTTTTCCCTTCCTCAAAAGGAGAAAGAGGTATATGCAAATGACCCATCTAGTGGTAAATTTGAAGGATATGGGACTAAAATGACTAAGAATTTAGAAGAAAAGGTTGAGTGGTTGGATTATTATTTTCACCTCATCAATCCTCCTTCTCGGGTGAATTATGACTTATGGCCCAAAAGCCCTCCTTCATACAGGTTTGTGTTTACATTATCTATGTGTTTATTTTGGACTTTTTATTTATAAAATTAAAATATGTATTTTTTTTTTAATTGTGTGATCTTTAACTAATAGTTTAAAAAGTATTGAATGAGTGAATTTGAGATTACATAACTATAGATTCTTAATTTGTTTATGTTAGAGAGTTATATTGTCAATTCATTCTATTTGAAGAAATCTCAATTGTTAGATTGGTGGATACATCAACGTTCTCAATTGTTAAAATTAACATAATTATTGAGATTTTGTACAAAGAGTGAAGGAGTTTGTTTAAGAAAATCAAAGTTGGTGTGGTATTTGCTCTTTTGCATTTAGGTTTCAATTTGTTTTATTTTATTTTTTTTATGTAGATGAAATGATAAATAACACAAACAAATATACACACAACTACAATGCCCTTGTTTTTTCACTATCCTGATTTAAAAAAAACACACACACACACAACTACCCTCATTTCAAATTAATCTACTAAAATGTCCCTTTTTTTTTCAATTTTTTTTAATGTTACAAGTCGCCATTTGAAATGCCGACTTTCTTAAGCAAGGTTAACTTCCAAATGGCGACTTCCCACTTATTTTTAAAAAGAAAAAAAAATTTCAATTTTTTTTTTTTTAATATTTAGTAGGAAATCGTCATTTAGAAGTTGATCTTTCTTAATAAGTCGTCATTCCAAATGGCGACTTGTAACATTAAAAAGAATTGAAAAAAAAAGAGTATTTTGATAGATTAATTTAAAATTGAAATATTTGTATATTTTTTTTTTCAAAAACAGGATATAGGCAAAAAAAACCTGTTTTTTTTGTTGTTGTTATTTTCTCTAATATTGTGTGTGTGACAGGGAAGTAACTCAAGAATACAATAAAGAGATTTTAAGGGTGACAGACAATATTTTGGAGCTTTTGTCTGAAGGGCTAGCATTGGAGAGTAAGGCTTTGAAGTCTCACTTGGGAGGTGAAGAAATAGAATTAGAAATGAAGATAAATATGTATCCACCCTGCCCACAACCTGAATTAGCATTAGGAGTTGAGCCTCACACTGACATGTCTGCCCTTACCTTACTTGTCCCAAATGATGTTCCAGGCCTCCAAGTTTGGAAGGACAATAATTGGGTTGCAGTCAACTACTTGCAAAATGCACTCTTTGTGCACATTGGTGACCAACTTGAGGTAATCACATATAATTGTTTTTAGTAAACTCAAAGGAAAGTCTACTAAAATCCTCCCTTGTTTCAGATCTACAAATAAAAATTTATTTGACATTAACTTTATTATAAAAACAAAAATGTTTCATATATTAAAACTTGTTTTAGGCATTATTGGATTGACTCGGTTTTAATTAGAGGTATTCAAAAAAAATCAAAAACTGAACCAAACTGTCGAACTGAATCGAACCGAACTGGTTTTGAACTGAACTGATTTATAAAAATTGAGAACCGAACTGTTTTCGATCAGATTTTTTTAAAATTAGAACTGAATCGAACCAATTTGCAGTTAAAAAAACAAAATTGGACCGATTTTTTATTCCAAAAAACTGAACTGAACTAGTTTTTTATTTCAAAAAACTTGAACTGATTTTGTTTTTTCAGAAGTAATTAGGGGTAATTATGTAAATTTTGACTTATATGAACAAAAAACCTAAGTTAAACTGGTTCGGTTTAGTTCAAAATAATAAACCTGTTCACCAAGTTGTAAAACAGTTCGGTTCAATTTATTGAATTGAAAATCAGTTCGATTCGATTTTTCTAAATTGAAAACCAGTTCGGTTCAATTTTCAAATGATTCTAGTTCAGAATTGAACTTTGCCTACCCATAATTTTAATGAGTTATATCATATAATTTATACAAATTCAAATAACTTTAAGTTTGTGTAAAGAGAATATAATTCAATGGGAAATCTAATGAATGTCCTTGTTGTACTTATTTTATTTATTCATGGTAGGTTATGAGCAATGGGAGGTACAAGAGTGTCTTGCATAGAAGCTTGGTGAACAAGGAACACAAGCGCATGTCATGGGCCGTATTTGTTGCTCCTCCACATGAGGCACTGATTGGACCTCTTCCTCTACTTGTCAATTATCAAAACCCCCCCAAATTTTCAACAAAAACATATGCTGAATACCGTTATCGCAAATTCAACAAGATTCCACAATAAGAATCTTAATTAGTTTATGCTTCTTTGTAGCAACATTGAATTTTTAATCTGAAGATGCATTTGAAAATGTTAAATTGAGTATATGATTTTATCTTATCAAAACTAGAGAAAAATTAGACACACATTGCATATGTTTCTTCTCCAAATCATCTCGAATATATTTTTTATAAAAATGATCATCATATGGTCACTAAATAGGTCTCAATCAACACAATGTAGTTTTATGCCTCTGATATCATCAAATAGAACTCAACAAGATAGCAACAACTAACAATTGAAATAAGTAGTATGTGTGTGTTGACTTACAACTCATACATTTCATTTTAAGGTCCAATTCAAATTACATACAGACACAAACTCCTATACATATAAATACAAAATTAACATTAGACCAAAAAAAGAAATAAAAAGTACAATTAACAGAATTCACTATCTTGGCCCTGATATATTCTGTGAAGATATATAAGAAAAGCCAGTAATGAAAGGTGTTGAATCACGTGGTTGTTGTTGAATGATCATCACAGAACCATTCTCATTATCTTCTTCTATAACAGAAGCCTCACTAAACCTACGACCATAGAACCTCAAGAAATGCAAAGATTCCATCCTAGGTTGTGGCAATGAAGTCCCACCTTCCAACATTCCAACAACACTAACCATGTTTGGCCTAAGTGTTGGTTCCTCATGAACACAACACAATGCAATCCTAACAAGTTTCTCCACTTCATCAAATGTAACACGTCCTTCTAACCTTGGATCAGCCAAATCCATGTAACTCCTTTGTTCATGCATCTCTAATGCATATAATGGAAAATAAACTAGTCCTGTTGTCGACGAGTTCGACGAATTTCCACTATTATTAGTACTATTATTCTCATCCATATTGCTATGACGACTTCGACTCCTTGATCGAAAAGAACAGTTTTTCCTTCCACTAACCAATTCAAGAAGCACCATTCCAAAACTATATACATCAGTTTTTTCAGAAATTGCTGAATTTGTTAACCACTCTGGTGCAAGATAACCACGAGTTCCTCTCATTGTTGTAAACAAACCAGATTGTTGAGGACTAAGAAGTTTAGAAAGTCCAAAATCAGATATCTTAGCTTGAAACTGATCATGCAGAAGAATATTCTCTGGTTTTATATCACAGTGAATTATCTTCTGATCACATCCACTGTGAAGATATGCAAGTCCACGCGCCGTTCCGAGTGCAACATCCAATCTCTCTTGCCATTCCAAAACCGGTCCACTACCAAAGAGGTTTCGATCGAGTGAACCGCGGTTCATGTACTCGTAAACCAACATTCGGTGTCCCCTTTGAGCACAAAAACCTTTCAGTCTAACTAAATTAACATGGTGAATGTTACCAATGACAGCAATCTCAGTAAAAAAATCTTTTTTACCTTGAACTCCAATGTTCATTATTTTTTTTACTGCTATAATATTATTATCAGGTAAAACACCTTTGTACACTACGCCGAATGCACCAGATCCTATCAGAGTCTTGAAATTCTCAGTAGCCACGTCTAGTTCTTCGTAATCAAACCTTGTAGGTAATCCAGGAATGTAGAATGCTTCATGATCTAAGTCCCCTGAAGAATGTGAGATTGAAATTGATTTCCCTAATTTCACATCTTGATTCTTTGACTTTCTGAATTTTCTCCATATCAGTAAAAAAACTGCCATTACAAGAATCATCCCAACAATTGGTAATAGCACTGCAGCTATAACAGGAAATCTCTCTTTTTGAGAACTTTTTTTATTATTAGTTAAGACATTGACTTTAATCAATCCTAACATGTCTTCTTCACCTTCATTACTAATTGATCCCAACTCATTTTCAATCATAAAACAAGAACCTGAATAATTTCTATGCAAAATTCCCACACAAGAACAGTTACTTAAACAAAAACCTTGACAGACAGATAAATTAACTCCATACATAAATGGATCAGAATAAATGTTTCCAAAGTACCCTACACCATACCCTATATTCAAAAATGAAACAACTGAAGAATTTGATTCACTATGATTATTGGTACAAGCTAATGGCAAAGACTTGGATCCATCATTTGGAACACAACCACCAACATTACCTGATGCAACATGAAAATTTGGAGGACAAGAACAAAGTGGTGAAGAAGATAAAGTGTTATCAGTACATAAACCAACTCTTCCACAAGCTAATGGAATTTGACAACCATCATCTGGACCAACAAATTCCTGCTTCAAATTTGTTCCTGAAAAGCTACTAATTGTAAACTGTCCATTGAAATCCAATTTCACAACGTGAAAATTCGATACTGATAAACCGATTTGATAAACAAATACTTTTTCATCATGACCAAAGACATAAAAACCTGTTGTGTTCACTGTCATGTATTCAATCGAATAATTTGAATTCTTGTAAGCTTTTGAATCCATTGAAAGTTTCCAATATGTTTGTCCATACCATTGAAGAATTGCATCAGAAGAAGTGATTATAAGCTTGTAATTTCCTGTTGAAAAATTTGAATTTGATACAGAACTTGACAGTGATGTTCCAACTGATAAACTCTGTCCAATAACAATTGCATCAGTTGGATGATGAAAACTCTCCCAAACAGAAACATTGTTTTGATCAAGTAACACAAGATTTCCCATATCAGTAAGTACAAGCTTGTTTACTTGTGATTCAAGTTTTGGTGTTGACCATTTGGAATTTCCATTTCTGTCAAAAATTGTTATCCCTTTGACAGTTAGACTCATTTTATCAGAATCAGTGATGGGAGCGTCGCGGTTAGCTGACCAAATGATTGTGTTCGACGCGACATGAATGACACATAGATAGAAATTTGTTTGTTGATTGCCAGGGTTGAATATAGAAGCCTTGAATGTTTTATTTCGAGATAACAAAAAAGCACCGGTGTTACTAATGAGTTGAAGATATGAAGTGGTGAATTTTGGTGTGATATGATCTGAAAATGTGTAAGCGGATATGGAAGTAGTGAACAAAAGGAAAATGGTAGAGAAATTTATGATGGGTTTCATGGTTTGATAATTCGTTGAAAAATAAAATTATGACAAGTAATAAGAAATGGTATTGGGATTGAAGAGGGGAGAACATAAAAGGGTTGAATTGGTCTTTTTGAATGCTCTCCATTTTCTTATCATCTAGGGTGCTACCTATATTTAAGTTGACTATTGAAATTTCAAAATCATCCATTCCTTCTTCTTTCTAACAAACTGTTTCCATATTCCAATTGATTGCGAAGGTGGCCCATTTTTAATTATAGTGATTATACAATGTAGGCACGCAAGAATAAACTATTCTTTTGTGAATTGTTTATATATATGTATTTATTTGTTCTTAGTGCTTAGTTGTCAATTCTATAGCATCTAGAGATCTCATTCAATGTGTGTTTAATTTCATATATATATATATATATATATTTATATTTAAAATTAATTTAATTAATTTAATTTTTTAAGTTATTACTTATTTCAATATTATTGTATATGTTTATATGTGTTAACATAAATGTCGGTGCATTTAGATGTGTTAATGTCTGATTCAATTGACAAATGCTAATATTATTATATTGGACATTTAATTTTAAATTTTATATTATATAAATTAATTATAAGAAAATTTATTATCTCTTCTAATTAAAAAAGTTTTTAATAATAAAATAAAGCGGACTCAATTTGAAATGTGAAAATTTATTGGTCAGCATGACGTGAGTGTAGTTGTTATAATATAATTTATTCTGAAATAATTGCAGTTACATGCATGATGCACTATTCGATTATTTTAAAATAAAATTATTCAACAATAACTCATGGACTGTCCGGAGAAAAATAACATGCAGTATTTTTTTGGTTACAAATACTAATTTTTTTATTTGAGGTCAGAAAATACTAACATTGTAGTATGGTATAATTAGATAAGCGCGGAAGAGGATGTGAAGAGACATGAGGATGAGTACTGGCGAATTTGATCCACCTTATGCGAAAGCTATCAGCAAGGAGATTTTTTTTGTGACCAATTATATACATCTTTTTAACTTCTGCAACTATTGAAGGGATGTTTTACAAAAATATCTCAAGTACTGCAGTGCAACAAACAATAAGCTAAATACTTAGAGAATCTAGGAATTCGCTCTAGAACTTAATATTTATAATTATTTAAAAATGTCACATAATTTTCTTTTTTAATTTTAAGTATGTATTGATGTGGCAGTAGAATTAGTAACATATTCTACTCACTCGAAAAAAGATATAAACAATTTGGATTTACAAATGTTATTGTTAATGTTGAAATAGTTGCAAATGAAATTGGGATTAAATTAACGTGTATCTTTTCAACAAAGTCAAATCTTTATGCAAAAATACTATAATAAAAATTTCTTTAAGAAGACACAATTAAAATTCATTATTTTTTATATACAGTAGAACAAATAATTATTTCACTTAATAGAATATTGAGCAATATAGCATATATAATGAGATTTTTGTTTTTATTTTGGTATCAAAAAACTTATTTTGCTACCTATAAATATTAAAACTTATTTGAAATATGATTATTCTTGTGATATTGACAGTGAAATTCTATTTGAAGAAATAAAAGTCATTACATATATTTTAATAATTGAATCAAAATCAAGTTTTAAGATATTGAATTTTCGTAAGATATTTTATTATTTTACAAATTTTATTATAAAAAATAACAACACAAATTTTATAAATTTACGTTAAAATTAATGTCGAAGGTGACCTTCAATACCACTGTCGATGTTTTCTCACACTTACGAAATTTTGATGATGTTTTGGTACATCATGAGCTTGTTCTTCTTCATCTTCTTGAGGATGTTAAGGGGGAGGTGTTGCAGAAGAATTACTTCCACCTTGAGTTCAGTTGAATATTTGATTTAACAGAGTATATATTCATTTCCAAAGTTTGGAATCTGAAAGCTTTGTTGATACATATTATTAAGTAACTTGGTAGTAGACACACGTGTATTGTAACGAATACTGAATGTGTTATACAATAATTCATTTTCGTTTGATGCAAAGGATATTCAACGATTGTCTTCTTGTTGAGGTTGTGGGTTGTCAAAATAAAACTTGTTCCCTTAACGTGAATCAATATGATTGATGTGGTATGTGGAAATGAGTAGGAAGAGGTGGTTGAGTGTCAGACGATGTTGGTATATAATATTGATTATTATGTCTTTTTCTTCTGTGCATCTCTAGGTTCAAATTTTGTAAACCATTTGGCTCTGTTGATGAAACTTAATTGCACGACAAGTACAAGGGGACTTTGTTGTTAACCATTGTAGAGGATGGGAACAAAAATACAATTTTCATTGCTTATGCACTTGTGGAATATGAGACAGGAGGTGCTTAGAGCTTCTTTTTGAAAAATCGAAGGTACGCCATACCTCACATCAATGTTTATTTGATTTCAGATAAACACAAATCCATTATAATAATTCAAATAATGGTTAACATGATCATCTGTCAAACACATGTGTACTACATATGATACATGTGCACTTTATAATACTTGATAATTTTTACCTCATTTATAACAGGATATGGATGAAGTGAGCCATCATTCAAATATTACCGCAATGAAATCAGGATGGAAAATCTAGAGGCTTTAATATAGGTTGATAATATCCCTATAACAATGGACTACAATATATTCTCAAGGTCGAACGATGGAGTCAAATGACAACAAACATTATTGAGTCAATAAACACAATGCTCAAGGGTACACACAATCTTCTGATCACTGCTTTAGCTCAATCAACTTACAATAGATTATGAGTTTTATATGCAGAAAGGGGACATCAACATCATACATCATTAGCTTTTGATCGAGTGTACACAAACAATTGTATTTACAAGATTAAATATGAAATTGACAAGTCTAACACTCATCAAGTCATGTGATTCGTGCATGAACCAATAAATTCAAGAGAGGCGCAATCAATTAGTCATTTTGAAGTCAACTTTCAAGAAAATAATGTGATTGTGGAAAATTCTAAGTTATACATGTGCCTTATTCACATGTCATAGTTGTATGTTCTTACGTTCGTCAAAACTATTTAGTATATTTGTCTAACGTGTACAAAGTTGTTAATGTATTCGACATCTACAAAGAAGAGTTTTCATCTATATCCAATGAAGGATATTGACCCACATATGAAGGTGAAATATTATATCACAATCCTGAAATGCAGATAATTATAAAATTTCGTCCAAATAGTACGTGTATTAAAACTAAAATGGAGGTTAGAGAAAAACAACCTAGAAAATGTGAACTATGTTAGTTAAATTGATCATATTTGAAAATATTGTTCAAATATTACTCACAACTCTAATCAATTTATATAATTTTTGTAAAATTTGTATTGTTATTTTTATGAATAAATTTTAATAAATTATATATATATTTGTTAACTTAAAAAAATTGAATGTAAAGAATTTTTTTTAAATGATGATTTTTTTTTATTAAAATAATAATAGCAATAGTAATATTTAAAGAAGTCATCATTACATACTTAAATTTTGATAAGACAATCGTGATTTATAAACACGACTTGTAATAAATAAAAAATAAAAAATTAATATATAATTTTTTAAAGAAAAATAATTTAATAACTTTTTTTTAAATTAGGTTATTAAAAAGGGGAAAAAAAAACTTCATCAATCGCCTGAAATTACATAAAGTAAAGGGGATCAATCAATTGTGTGTGTGGGGCAGTGTGGCGTATATATACATTAGGATGTGATAGTTGGAATCTGGTAAACGTTGTGGGGGATTCCCAAATTTTATGAATTATTAAGTTGACCTAATCACTTATTGACTATATTATATTTCCTTCCCAATTGCGGCCACGCCCAACATGCAGCTTGGCTGCCGTGAGTATGCTTCATAATAATTAAGGAAAAATTAACCTATGTCTCAAAGCTACTCCCTCCTATCCCTTTTATGAACAAAAAAAACTATTATCATAGATATTAAAAAATATAATTATTTTTTTTAAAATTTATATAAAATATATTAAATTTACTAAATTGTTTATTTTTAATATCAAATATTTAATTATATATATTAAATATTTTGAATTAAATAAAAGATGTATTAAAAATAATAACATTAAATATGCTAAAAGTAGTTGGCTTTTATTTATAATAATGACTAAAATTTAAAACATTATTTTTTTTATGATAATGATCAGAAAAAATACATGTTAATAATTTAAATATAAAAAAATTATCTTAAAATTTATATTTTTAACTGTTTAAATATTCAAACATTATATTTTTATTAAAAAAATTACTTTTGGCATTCTTGACATAAACCCCAAATGTACATATTAAGATAACCCAATCAAAATAATAATACCAACCTTACTAGCTAGTACACTTTTGTAAAAAAAACAGCATATTTAGTAATACAAACTTTTACGGTACCAAATTTACATAGAATCTATATTAGATAGTTTTTTTTACAAAATTGCATCTATATAGTCTTACCTCACTTTCTGTTTAAGTTTCTTTTTTATTTTTAATTTGGTTATTTTAATTACATTCACTTTGTACATATATTTTA
>JBBPBT010000811.1:8077035-8087543 GCA_037974875.1 Cicer bijugum | reverse complement strand
TTAGTAGTATAAATTAGTAATATTAATGGTATATTTAGAAGAAAAAATAATAATATATTTAATAATTTAAAATAAAAGTTATATTTTAATACAATATTTTTCCCAAAAATGACTTTCAAATTAATATGTGATTTTATGATCTCATAAATCAAATAATCTATTTAATCTAAATTGCCTTTAATCAGATCAAATCTTCAATTCATATTTTAAAATGAAGAAATTCAAATTCAACTACTCTACATGTATGTTTAGCTCTACTTTTTGGAGGAGTTAAAATTAATTTTGAAAGTGTAAAATTGATTTTGACTTGTCTAGCTGCTATCAAATGAAAATAATTTTGCTTATAAAATTGATTCTAGTTTGAAGTTATAATTTAAAATATGATTTTTACATTGAAATTTATTATTACATTTATTTTTATTTATATATATCTAAACATAAACCATTTTCAATTTAATTTACTAAATGTTAACGTCATATATACAAATAAGATGCAAAGATTCTTTCTCTCTTGCAATGAGCCAAGATTCCCACATTATCTTAATTAAAAGTACTATTTATACCGACTGTGACTACAAGCACTACAGTCCACAGTTATAAGTAATATATGGGACATTTCCGTTGTTTATTTCTATGGTAATTAAATGTATGATTAAATATTTTTTAAACCACTTAGGTACTATTTCATAATCATGCATTGGTTTTTAAAAACAAAGTTACTCATTTATAAAACTATTCTGTAATAGGATGTACATAACTCGTTATTGTGTCCAAATCACTGCACAAACTAGAGTAAATAATAAATAAACTTGAGCATCCTACCAGATATATAGTGGGTAGCAAAGCTTGATTCACATGTCAAAACCAATGCATAAAAAATTATATAAACAAATTAATATGGAATTCTCAATAGTTATAGATTCAAATTGAAGTACAACTGTCACATTTATTTTATTAATTGACGCACTAATGATATAAGTTAATTGCTTAATTATAAATCTCGAATATGACGACTAATTGTTTTTCTTCCCGGTAGTTTTCCTCTTTTAATTCTGTTTGTTCAAGACGTGTTAGACAATATAACTCAATACTTCTCTCAATAAAGATTTAAATCCAAATTCTAACTTCCTTCAAGCAGATACATGAATCAGGCCATGAGTTTCACATGAGCTAAAAAGAGCGGAGAGACCTTCGTATCCAAGTGCTCAATCTGAATCTCCAACTCCTCTTCGTCGTTGTTGATGGCCAAGTGCTTCATAGATGGGTGAGTACTGTTGTCACTGCTAGAAATTTGGATTTTAGTAACCAATTATGCCGTCGTTATTGTTTAAAAATCGGTGGTGTGGTTTATAGTGATCGAATAAGCAACTATTTAAGTTTTGTTGATAAATTTTTAGTCGCTAGTTGTTGCGACCAAATCAGCGATTAATATTTAGTGATCGATTTAGCGACTAAATTTGGAGGCCGATTTAATGATAAAAGTTTGGGGTTGATTTAACAAACACTTTAAGTTAATTTTTTTATTTCATTAGCGAATAATTTAGAGACGAACTTTGTGAATGAAGTTGTTATTTTTATTAAATATTTGGTCACTAAGTTTATCTATAAATTTCATAGATTTTATTTTAAATCCATTACTTTAATATCTAAAAAAACAATGAAAAAACTTTTTAAAATTTGATTCAATATCTAAATAGTTCATACAACAAAATCATTTAAATGCATTACATAACTAAATAACATAATATATTTAAGTAATATTTTTAAGTACTCAAAAAAATGCACATAAAATTTTAGTCTAAACATAATAAATTTTAGTCCTAACAAAATGCAGTATATTTATCTTTCATATTAACTTATCACTATTTATCTAACTCTTCATCATCATGATCACTAACATCATATCACCAATCTCATCATCAAAATCACCAACATCATGATCACCCACATCATTATCACCAATCTCATCTTCATGAACTTGGTCTCTAATATATGACAAAACTGAAAGTTGATTCTACCCATCAATTGTTATATGAAGTGGTTGTTGCGCTCAACTACTCTACTCGTATTAGTCAATTCTTCTCGAAGTTGATATATTTCATTTCTCATTTCTCATTAAGTATATCAATTTTGAGTCTTGACAGAAGCATCTAGAATCATCGTTCGTCTTCATTCGTGTCTTCTCTAGAATCATCGTTCGTCTCTCCAAACATCTAGAATCATTGTTCGTCTCTCTCTACACGTCGCTACTCACTCTAGTGTCTACCTTCTCACATGCATGATTTGTGCTCCGTGCTCGCTCGCTGCTACTAACTTTGTCGCGTCACGATATGTGCTTACCTCTACGAATATTTCAACCTATTTTCATTTGTTCCCTCTTCGTTCGTCAAAAGGTTTTCCTCCAAATTTCAATTAATCTATCAATTTCGTTCATCATTGTAATTTTTTATTACTCCCTTTATTATGCCATGGTTATCAACTCAATTAATATATATCTTTCTTTTCTTGTTACAATTGTTGAGTGAATGGATAGATGATAGTGTTGTCGTGTTGATAGAAAATTAGGTTGACAAGATATTGTTTTGTTCTAATGCATGTTATTAAGCTTTTTTATTGCATATAAGAGGTTTGATTTTTGTTTCCATTTAATTTTCACATTATAAAAAATATATTTTATATTTCCTAAATTGGTTGATTTATTGAACAAGATATATGGGGTTTTCTAGCAAACACTAAAGGCTTGAGCTTTTGAGTTTGCTATGAACAAATAAACATAAATTATAACTTGTAATTTACTTGATATTAGATGCATTTGAACAAACTTGATATATAATAGATATATTTGTTCTTTCACTGTGTTTTTCATCCTTAAATTTTTACTACATCTGTTTGTTTTAGAATGCAAACATAATGACAGTTCAAATGGTTCTATTTGGTGTTTTGCATTGCATGTGAATGTGACTTGATCAAATCTCATTTCCTATCAATTATACTACATCATTGTAAGTTTATGACATGCTTTTATCATCAATATACTTGTCATAAGATGTTTATTGATCATTGATCACCAAGTGTATTGATTCTATTTATCTACGATTTGTGACAATCACTCTGATTTGTGCATATTGAAGTAGCAATGTCAATTTACAAGAAATGAGGTTTTGAATTGTAAGTTCACATTTTCAAAATTTCCTGTTAAAACTTGAAGATTTAACTCAAGTTTAATCTTGGTTATGAAAATAGGAAAACAAATAACGTTATTGGTTAGAAAAACAGAAAAATGAAGATTGTTATTGGTTAGTAAGAAACATACAATTTAAATTATCTATTTAATTTGATAATCAAAAGACTATAACAAAGTAACGATAAAGGAAGAGATATCATACAAAGATTTATCATAGTTCACCCAATTCGGGTTATGTCCAATCCTCACGATTGTGAGATTTTTCACGAAGTGTTTAAAACAAAGAGTTTGGGAGAATCTACTAAATTCTTGAGTTTACAATGTGATGATTTAAAAAGTTTGGCAAAATCCGAGTAAGCTCAATACATGTTTAAGTTTAAATTCTTTAACAGGAGAAATCAGTAGAATGATTTTAGAATTCGAATGAGAAAAACATAACTGGTTTTCTGTATGTAAATGAGAGACTTTCGAGTGAATGAGTGTAAGTAAGTGATGTATTGCTTTGCACTTGAAACTCTGATTTTTCCTTGAGCTTGAGGTTCATTTTACATACTTCAACGAGGCTTATGGCAGCTTTTATGATCGTTGGCAACAGTTCGATTGTCATATGTCAGCTTATGGATAAGATCATACTTGAAACAAGAATGTTCTTGACTGAACATTCCTCGTTTTTATCTTTTCAAGAATGTTGATATGTTGACTTCTTGTCATCCATCTTCGGCAGTGATTCATCGCCTGTTTATCTCGTGTGCATATATCTCAGAGATATGATGAATTTTACACTTCAAGATCGTTCTTGAATCTTGCTTAAATTTGGAGAATGATCTTTCTTGAACTTGGAGATTAATCTTGCTTGATTCATCATAGGCCATAACTTTTACCTTTTGCTTTTTGGAGTGATTCTTTTGCCGAGATAAACCATATATATTCCTTGTAGAATCTGGATACGTATTTGTAAAATCTATGAGCTATATTTTCCTTAATAGAAGATATCATCATTCTTGTTATTTCAGAACTGTTGAGAACGTTCTTCATTTTTCAAACTTCTATCAAGAACGTTCTTCTTTCTGTTTGAATATTTTTTCTTCCTTTTTACTATGATTTTGCTTGTAATGCTCAATACCTATCTTTGATTATCACACTAAAAAACACATGTTAACTTTTGTTTGTTTACATCAAAATACTTATTTCAGATTTTGTCTTAACACATATTATCTCTGATTTGTGACTGTGACTCTGGTTTATTGATAATAATTTTTTTATTTGTGACAAATATATTTTTATTTGTGGTTGTGAATCTAATTTGTGACTTCCTTTGTTTTTGCATCATTTTGATTATGATTGAATCTCTTATTTGTTGATTTATTTAAAAAATATATTTGTATTAGAGAAATTTGTGAGAATAAAGAAGAGTAAAATAATTTATTCTTTTTTCAAGAGTAAAATTTGTGAAAGTGAAAGAGATGAATAAATTATAACTTTTACATCTGAAACTATCTTTGAGAATCTAAGAATTGAATAAAATGAAAATAATCTTTCCAATGTTCTTAGAGTTTCCGAAGATGACTTAAAGAAATGTTTAGAATGTGATCCCGAAAAGCGCCATCCAATTTGGCAATATCCACTAAATCAATTGGATGCAATACATATGAATGGATCTTTGCTCACCACACAACAATCCAATGAAAGCTTGTCTAGACTTGTTTAATCAAGTTAGACATATTATGAATATTATTCAAGCTCAAAGCTCATAACAAATTTTAAAGAATTAAATATATTTCAATACATCAAATTGACGTTGTTCGTTGATTAACACTTTAAGCTTGTGCTTTTACGAGACATGATGAAACTAGCAGGTCAAGAAATCAAGACAATTTTCTTCAACTTATAAAACTTTTGGCAACTTACAATGATGAAGTTGCAAAAGTTGTGTTGGAAAATGCTTCATATAATTTATAGTATACTTCATATCAAATTCAAAAAGAGTTCTTGCACATTTTTTCTAGTAGGGTGAAAAAACATATATGTGCAGAAATTGGAGATTTCAAATTTTGCATCGTTGTAGATGAAACTTATAATGAATCAAAAAAGGAACAAATATATCTTGTGTTAAGATTTGTTGACAAAGTTGATTTAATACAAGAACGATTTTTTTGTGTGACACATTTTAAAGACACTACAACTTTAACTCTAAAAGAAGAAGTATGTGACATATTTTCTCGACATAAACTTGATGTTTCTAACATATGCAGTCAAGGGTATGTTGGTCTAGTAATATGAGAGGAGAATGAGACGGTTTACAAGCACTATTTATGAAAGTTTGTTCTTATGCATACTATGTCCATTGTGTTGCTCATCAATTGCAACCTGTCTTGGTTACTGCATCAAGAGAAGTTATTCCAATTCATAAATTCTTTGAGAAGCTAACTTTTGTTGTTGATTTTGTTTATTCTTCTACTAAACATCGTGATGAGTTACAAGTTGCTTAATTAGAGGAAATTGCACATTTGCTAGAAATTGATGAGAGTGTAACTGGTAATGCTGATAATGCTTATAATTATTTGAAGGCATTTGATTTTATATTTATCTTGACTTTGATTAAAGAAATTATGGGGAAAACTGATATGGTTGGTCAAGCCTTACAACAACAATATCATGATGTAGTTCATGTCATGTGTTTCGTTGAAACAACAAAGTCTCTTATTCAAGTCTTGAGAGAAGATGGTTGGAATGCATTATCTACTGAAATGAAAATTTTTTGTTAAAAACATGATATTGAGATTCATGATCTCAACGATGCTCAGTCAACAACAAAATTTGGACGCTCTCGTCTTCAACAAAGTCAAGTTACAATAGAGCATAATTTCACAATTGAAGTATTTTTTACTGCCATTGACCAACAATTACAAGAGTTGAATAACAGATTTATTGAGCAAGCAATGGATTTGTTAAAAGTTGTTTTTTGACTCATAAGGATATTTATAAAGCTTGTAACATTGAGAAAATTTGCACTTTAGTTGAAAAATATAATCTAATGAATTTCAACATGCAAGAGAAGATTAATTTGAAATTTCAACTCCAAAATTTTTTCGTTGATGCTCGTCAAGATTTGAATAATTTATCAACTATCCAAGAATTGTGCTCATGTTTGGTTGCATTTGAAAAGACACAAAATTTCTACTTGATTGATAGACTACTCAATATTATCATGACTCTTCCGATTTTTTTTTGCCACAACTGAAAAATCTTTTTCAGCAATGAAAATTATTAAGTCTAGGTTAAAAAACAAGATGAAACTTTTTGGTAGATAGCATGAGGGTTTATATTCAAAGAGAAATTGTTGCACGTATCTGTTATGAGTCTATTATTGATGATTTCAAGTTAATTAAATAGCGTAGGACATTATTTTAAGATATTTTTATTAAGTCATGTAGTTAAATTATTTGATACTCCACTTTGTGTTTGTTATAAATTAATTATTTTTATGTATAATATTATTTGCATATTTGATTTATACATTGTAATTTTATGTCAGTGACCCCAAACATTTTAGTTAAGTTCTGCCGCTATTAATATCTAACTATGAAAAAGATTAAAAAAAATGAAGTTGGTCACTTATTATATAAAAAAAATGAAGTTGGTAGCAGAAAATAAAATTTGGTCACTTATTATAAAAAAAATTGGCCACCTAATTTTAATAATTTTTTAATAAAAATGGAAATTTAAATAATAGAGACCAATTTATTAGTTGTTAAAGTTAAATCACTATATCGGTCTTTAAAATTCATCATTGATCGATCTGGTAACGTAAAATGGTTTTATTATACAATTAACATTTCAGTCTCTAATTTAGTCGTTAAAGTGACAAAAAATATTTAATCTCCAAATCAATCATTAAAGTTAAAAATTTAGTAGTGTGTGGAGACACATAAATTTCAAAAGTGTTCAAAATTAGGTCAGCGGCTTCTATGATTATGCACACAGGCTATTAGCATTGTCTACGTCAATTTTTCTTATTATTTGATGTGATTACTGCTTTTATATATATATATATATATATATATATATATATATATATATATATATATATATATTATAATTTCCAATAATCAGTGGCATTGTATTTTTTAATTGTATTGTTCATCTTAAATTGAAAATGCTAATTCAGATTCCAACTTGTGAGGGTTGTTAGAATTCGTTTAATATTATGTAAGACAATTGCAAGTTAGTTATCATTAGTATTAAGTTGATTATATTACCTTAGAATCAATGCATAAGCGTATTCAACACTCATTGTAATCAATTTTATGATCAATTCTAAAATAATTATCTCGTAGTTTAAGAAGTTGCCATTGTGATCTCGCTCGTGCATTGTAGTTCCAAAGTAGCATCAAAATATTATTTTATCAAAATAACCCTTGATTATTGATTGTAAAGAAATGCATAAATTAATTAAAATAATTAATAGATAAAGATGTTATAAAAAATATAATAATTTCAACAAAAGTAACAAAATTTTGATAACTCTTTTGTTATACCTAAATAACTTTAATATGACAATTAAAATTGTGCCGAAATAACATTATTTTAATTAGCTACTATATAAAAAAAAAGAGAGAGATAGTATTATTTTATAAACTTTCTTCGACACTAGACTCTGAGAATAAATTTTATGGCCGAAGAATATAAAACTAAATTTATTTAAATTTAATCGTACTAGAATAGTTAAAAGCAATATATATATATGCTGACCATGTATTATAAATTTGAGTGAATCACGAATAATAATAGTATAAGAGGAAAATGGTTCCTAAATACTGTTCAGGAAACAAACTGACAGGTCAGGGTCATACAACTCTGCTTGGAATTTTTGAAACATGATAATTGAAGAGCTGCGTTTACTCAAATTATTTGATTTTCTAAGTCCCTTTGTTTGACATTCGATTTGCAATTGGAAGCTCTATGAGAATCTTGGGTCAATATTAAAATGGTAATATATTGATAAGAAAATACCCTTTTGCCCAATTCCTAAGTATTTCATCACTTAAGTTATTCGGGTAGTGGGTGACTTTGATCACATTTGTTTATGTGTGGGTACACCGTACACGTATATTTTAGTGAGACACTAAGTCAAATAATAATTCTTATCATAGTTAATCACTTTATTAATATGGGTTAAAATCGTTTGACACGATATTGTCAAAGTTAATATTACCACATCTTTAATTTTTTTTACTATAAAATTTATTATTAGATTAAAAGTTATTATCACATGAATAAATTATAAATTATGCCTATAAAATTTTGAATTAATATTCTTAAATTATTTAAAACATATAATGATATACTTTAAAATTAATGTCTCATTAATTTTCATTAAACAAATTAGTTTTGATATATTTCATTGAAAGTGGCAAATTTGAAAATTATTAAAAATTATTACAAATGATGATATATATATATATATATATATATATATATATATATATATATATATATATATATATCATGGACTTTCATTAAAATTGTTATATTATTAAAAATGTTTGACTTTTATTGTAATTTCTTTTAAAATCATACTTAAGCCTGTCAAAATGGACTATTTGATCTATATAGGATCGGTTCAAACAGGTTGCAGACTTTTTTAAGGCGAACCAAAAAGCCCTTTTAATATAAGTTAAAAAAATACTACCTAAATTTAACTTTCGTCGAATTACAAATTAGACTAGTAGTCGACACATTTTTTTAACATTATTGTTTTAATTGTTTATAAATTTGTTTACAACTATTTTAATTTGAAAAATTTATTTGATGTCCATTTTTTTAAAAACTTTTTTATGGTAAACTATAAATACATTAAGAAAGAATCAATATAAATTATAAACCAATATCCAGTTCGAATGACTATTATTGTTGGATCGTGGATGGAAAAGTTGGTTGTGTCTCTTTTGTACCAATTTTTGTTTAGATTTGTGGTCTAATTTATTAATTGTAGTTTCTTAAAGTTGTTTATGCAGGCTACTCGGTACCACATGGGTTATGAGCTAGCTCATATTCTTCTAGTATAAATATGAAATGATAAAAAAATCAAAAAAATACACACAATTGCAGAATCTCAAATTCGAACACATGATATGTTATCTATCTATTAATTTCGACATTGTCAATTAAGTTAAACCTTACACATTTCTTTTTATTAATTATACAATTTAATTAATATTATATATATCATTCTCAATTTCCTATATCTTCACTTCACATTTATGATAATTGAAATCAGTTAATAATTTATAAAGATAATTTATTAAAATTATTTTTCTGACTTTTTCGTCCATCATATTTTTTTTAATATATACTGTTAAATGCGACAATTATTCTAGAATAAAAATTCAATTTAATTAAACTGATATTAATGTTCACATTTAAAAAAAAAAAATAACTATTTGGGTAGAAATATAAGAAGCAAAGATTAGTGAGAGGTGAGATTGTTTGCCGGCCGAATGGGGGTAATGAGTGATAAAAGGGGAGAATGCCTCACAAAAATGAGACCGCCTCCTTGCCTGGTTTTGAGGAACATGCCGGCCATTGGATTAAACATAACTCTTTCAACGCTTTAATGGCTAAGATAATCTCATAATTCACACACATCAAATCAACCGTTGACTTATAGTAATAACTATGAGTTGTAACCAATTATTTAAATATGATAGCTGTGCGCGTGATTATGTATAACAAATGGATTTTCTAAACTTACTTTAATTAGTTGCAACCAGATTAATATCTGTGTCATTTTCACAAAAGATTTCGCAGGGCTTTCTTCACTTCATGTTTGCCGACCCAAAATACAAGGATAACATAATTAACCTTAAGTTCATCAATTGGAGTATTTTTTGTACTTTTAATAATCAACTTTTTACTTTTAAAAATAAATAATTGCGTAAGTAATTGAATTGTATGTATTTGGAGTTATAATTTTTTAATTAGTGAATTTTTTTTATATCACAACCTTCGAATAGTATAGTAGGACTACATAAGCGGTAAAATTGGTTAATTTTAAAGATATTGCATTTTTAGAATTCAAACATAAGATATTAAGATTAAGTTCAAAGAAACTCGTATTATTTCATACAAGTGTTGTTAGTTTACGTGCAGGGCGAATATATTAAACTAACCAATTGCATTTTTAAAATGCTAGAATAATTTATTTTCAGATAAAGATCGTCGCATATCTGACTTTGATGTGTGAGATGTGTTACAAAAGAAAGACATTAAAAATAAAGAAAATAAAAATATAAAGTAAGAGATCTTGTGGATGATATCATAG
>JBBPBT010000811.1:8061521-8073319 GCA_037974875.1 Cicer bijugum | reverse complement strand
TAACTTAAGTCTTTAAATAAACTCATATTTTCATTCTATATTTGATGTTGTTGGAGATAAAAATATGAGTTTATTTGAATATTTGAGTTATGTATTTGATAAAATTTACATTATATTGAAGATAATAATTAATTTTATGAATTTTATTTAAAAATTTTGATAATTTTATTTTTTGAAGTTTTGTAAAAAAATATAATAATATTATAAAATATAAAAGATAAAATTATCACTTAAAATTAAAATAAATAATTAAATTAAAAAAATATTAATTAAAATTAAATTAAATTAAAAAAACCACATATATTATTTAATTTACAAAATAATATATCCAAAGAGATTTTAAAAGTAAGGGAGAGAGTAAATTTATTAAAATAAAAACAGTTAATTTTGTCTTATATGTGAGTTCCGTATCCGATTTTTATTACCACGCCAATTGCTCATATGCAAATCTTGAATTCGCAAATGGAATTAGCTTGGAAATCAGAACCAAGTACGACTTTCGAGGTCGTCAGAACCAGTGAAATATGAACCAATGACTTGAGAACAGACATTCCCGAAGTGATGACGTGGAATCAAGAGAATCTCAGCCAATGAAAGGTTACTGTCTGGTACTATGCGGACGGTTACATGGCAGTAGGATATGTACGACTTTCTTTAATCTTTATTTTAACATTTCCCTTTGGTATAGAGATGGTAATTAATGAGGTTTATGTATGTCTTGTTCGTGATGTTTTAAACAAAACAGAGCTTTCATTTTGATGTTTTCTATATTCTCCATTTTTTTATAACTGATATTTTCTATAGCTTCATTGTGAGGACATGATCGTAATAAAACAATGGCATCTCAACTTACGTATTCCAAGTTTTTTCTCTTTTTATTTTACTAATATATATATATATATATATATATATATATATTTTCTTTTGACTACCTATCTTCATTATCTAATCAAACATCCAAGTTACATAGAGAATTAATTACAAATTAAAAAGTCAAATTAGAATGTCTAATAAAATAAAAAAAATTCATCACAGTTGAGTTGAAAGAGGTAGAGTGTGCTCAATGTGTTAGTAGGTCTGTATATTTATTTGTGTTGCAAGTTATATGATTAACTTTAAGGTTTATATAAGTAGCTTTGAGAATATGGAAGTACATAGTGCATATAAGACTATGACTACAATGAATATGGTAGTGTAAAAGTAGTTTTAACTAGAATCATTTGACTGATCTGAATGATGTTTTGATGATAACAACAACAATAAAAATAAACATCCCCTATCTATTTGCTAAGTATGCAAATTATGTTAGAAGATAAAAATTTATATTAATGATTATCTATTTTAAGTTAATATAAATTATAAGTAAGTTAAAGATAATAATCTAAGTATTTTAAAACTTAAGAATAATATCATCTAATAAATAAGAAAGTTTGATCACTGATAAAATAAGTCAAAATATACCAATAAGAAGTATTACAACAAACATATGATAATCTATAGTTTGAATCAAAGCGTTAAAGACAAAAGAAACATTAATCAACAATTGATTCTTTGATAATAAAGAAAAAGAACACTAAATTAATCATCTGCATCAAACTAAAGTTGACTAAGAGTCAAGACCTTCTTTAATCCTTCTGACCAAAAGATCAAAGAAGAAATCTCTAAATAAAATATTTATTAATGTTAATACTCTAGTAAAATTCAAATCTTCTTATAAACAAATAAAGAAAATAAATTACTCAAAGCAAATAAGTTGATCGATATGAAGAATATATATGTTAAAGTTGTGTGTAACTCTAATCAACACGCTCTCAATGTGTCTATGATGAATCTAATTATACAAGCTTGCTCTAATTATTTTGCGTTTAGTAGATCAGACAAACTAGTTGATCATTTAATCAACACATCATAACAACACTCTCATAAAGTTAACACTATGAAAAAAAAGTCAACTTTCTTAAGTCTATCATATGAACCCTACACCATGAAAAAATCAACATCTTAACATACTCTACTAGTCAAAGATGGACTTATCATTTGACTGAATAAGTAAAATGACATCTTCTGAAAGTGTCATCGTTTGATATTTTTCTTCATAAATCAAGATACGTTGAATTAATTATGATAATATACATATGAAAATGTCTTAAAGAATGATATGATTTAAATGTTGATTCAAGATCTCCAACGTTAATATCCTCAACAATTATATTCCTCAATGTTTAAATATAAACTTATCTCAACATAAAAATATGAGACAATGAAAAAGACAATGTGTTAAGAAGATTTTTGGTAAAAAGCCTAAGACATAAAAAAATAATAACAATGACTGAAAAATTCTCTTAGTAAAGAGTTGTTAGAATTGATGTGAATTAATCATGTTATTTGATACACTTGAATTGTAATAGAATTTAAAATGTAATATCTTCTCAATTTTCAATGAGAGTTAAAATCATAGAAATAAACTTTGTGTCAATTCAAACACAAACTATAACTTATGTAAATCAGCTCAATAGTGGCAACAACACTTTTATCCACAAGAGTTACTTGAACAGATGCAAGAATACTTATACCTCAACAACAATTGTCAAAAAGTTGAGAAGGTTTCTAAGCTTGGAGAAAAATATCTAAAACCAGAAGAGGAAAAATAAATTACACTTGTATGTTATTGTTTAAATAATGTATTAAGTCGTCAACTATAATGAGGCAAAATCTCTTTGTAAGGGAGAACTAGATTTAACAATAATTTGTTGTGAACTAGTATAATAAAAATATTTGTGTCTATTTTTTATCTTTGTTCTGTATTCAATCTCAGTTATTTATATTTCAACTTTATTTTTACTTAAATTATTTTAAAATCATAAGTTGAATGATATGATAAAAGAACTTATTTTTGTGTAATCAACTCAAATAATTTTTACAAATGACAAAATAGAATTTAAATCTTCCATTCTTGTACTTTTTAGCACCTTTTAAAATCATGTCCACACCTAAAGTCTTGTCTTGAGATAATTCTGGTTAACCATGGCATATGATCACTTGTATTTTGCTTTAATGTGAACGTAAGTTGTAGCCACCTCTTTTTTAGTGTTCGTTTGCATTTAGGGTATAATTATTAATATTGAGTTGGTTAACTTTTTATTCGGATATACACAACGAGCCAATAATCAATTTTTTACACTTTGGTTTTGTGGAAGGAAATTGAATTAGATTTAAATATTTAATTTGGTGTCCAATTATTTGATCTATTCTATTGGGTTTCAAGGGACAGTAGCCGATCTGAGGGGTTATTGCTCAAATAAGTATATCTTGGGAGGTTGTTTAGTACAAGGGAGGATATAGTATAGATTGTTTAAACACTACCTATAAATATTTATTTGTTTCGAATTTAGATATCGCGTAAACTTCTTCTAATTATATTATTTTTTTGCATAAAAAAAAAAAAGACTCCATAAGTCAAAAGATGAACATCAAAACAAACTTGCAATCATAAAATAAGGTAATTAGGCAAAGGGGTGGGTGAAGCACAAGATATATACGAAAATTTAAAGCTGCTCGAAGGTTATGCCGAAACCCAAGGGGTTAGGAGTAAATTGAAAAAGTTACATAGGCATAGTGATTGTGTTAACTAATAAAATAACGAAGAGCTAGACAAAGTTGTGGTATAAAAAAACGGCACTCGTAATAATTTACTCAAAAATAGAATAATTTAGAAATGATTTAACTCACATCAGGTAGGCAGTCATGTTGTTAGTGACAACAGCACACATAACTTTATTGTTTCACCTCGCCAATCACTTTTTGTACTTCCACTGTCTCATACTCCAAACCCATCCCCTCTCTCTCAACCCCTTTATAAACCTCCTTTCTCCCCTACCACACAACAATTACTTCCCTTCCACTCAATATTCCCAACCCTAACTATATTCTTCTCACAAAACATCTTAATTAGTCAACTCACGAAATTTCACTCCATGGAAATGGACATGGATACAATCCATGACCTTGACTTCTCCGGACACAGCACCCTCACCAACACCCCTACTTCCGACGAAGACTACGGTTGTAACTGGAACCACTGGTCTCCTATCGTCAACTGGGACACCTTCACGGGTACCCAGGATGACTTTCACCATCTCATGGATTCCATCATAGACGACAGAACCACCGTCGTCGAACAGCTCAGCCCCTCCACCACCACCACCACTACAACAACAACAACCACGGAGGAGGAGGAGGAGGAAGAAGAGGAAACAGAACTAGAAACAGAAACAGAAAAAACAGCAGCACAAGCAGCGGGCGATGATTTAAAAGGGCTAAGGCTAGTCCACCTATTGTTGGCTGGCGCGGAAGCTTTAACCGGCTCGACCAAAAGCCGCGACTTGGCTCGAGTGATATTGGTTCGGCTCAAGGAGTTGGTGTCCCAACAAGCTCACGGCTCCAACATGGAGAGACTCGCCGCTTATTTCACAGAAGCGCTTCAAGGATTACTAGAAGGCGCTGGGGGTGCGCACAATAACAACCACCATCACCCCCAAGGTGGACCCCATGACAACCAAAACGACACACTCGCTGCTTTCCAACTACTTCAAGACATGTCTCCTTACGTCAAATTCGGCCACTTCACCGCCAATCAGGCCATCCTTGAGGCCGTGGCCCACGAACGACGAGTCCACGTCATCGACTACGATATCATGGAAGGGGTCCAATGGGCCTCATTAATCCAGGCCCTAACTTCCAACAAAAACGGCCCACATCTCCGAATCACCGCATTATCAAGAACCGGAACAGGACGCCGATCAATCGCCACCGTTCAAGAAACCGGCCGTCGATTAACCTCCTTCGCCGCTTCCCTTGGCCAACCGTTTTCATTTCACCACTGTAGATTAGACTCCGATGAAACGTTTCGTCCTTCTTCACTCAAGTTAGTTAGAGGAGAGGCTTTGGTTTTTAATTGCATGCTTAATTTGCCTCACCTTAGTTACCGTGCACCCGATTCGGTTGCTTCGTTTTTGAATGGAGCAAAAGCGTTGAAACCTAGGCTTGTGACGTTGGTGGAGGAAGAAGTTGGATCTGTTGTTGGAGGATTCGTGGAACGGTTCATGGACTCACTTCATCATTACTCTGCGGTGTTTGATTCGTTGGAGGCTGGGTTTCCTATGCAGAATCGGGCCAGGGCTTTAGTGGAGCGAGTGTTTTTTGGGCCTCGGATTGCGGGCTCATTGGCCCGGATATATAGAACGGGTGGAGAGAAGGAGAGAAGGTCGTGGGGGGAATGGTTAGGTGCGGCAGGGTTTAGGGGAGTTCCCGTAAGCTTTGCGAATCATTGCCAAGCGAAGCTGTTGTTGGGTCTATTCAATGACGGGTATAGGGTGGAAGAGGTGGGTGTAGGTAGTAATAAGTTGGTGTTGGATTGGAAATCAAGGCGTTTGCTATCTGCCTCCGTTTGGACTTGTTCTTCGGAATCAGATTTATAGGTTTGCAATGTGACTTTCTAATTGCTTTAATTAACTGACACGACCCTCCATAAACGGAAACAATTGCAGTATGTACTCGTGTTAATTTCCACTTCTGGTTGTTTTCATTTAAGGATCTTAATTCTGTTGACTGATGTTTGATTGTGTGTTTGCGCCACGGTTTGTAAAAACATAGATCAGGTTCATTTTATATAGTTAATTCATTTTAGTTGAATTAAGTAAGTTTATGTTTATCCTTTTTTGACACATTTATGTTTATCCCAAAAAATATAAGTTTAGGTCTTTGAAATTTTAATTTTGACATATATAAAATAATTTGCTTTGAACTCTTACTTATTGTTCTGGACTACCCAAGACCCACTTTATTTAATGGATCATAACAAGGCAATCCACTCTTCTTAAGCAAATATCATTTGAGGGGATTATTTCATGTGTTCGTCATATATTATATAATTAAGATCATACGGTGATTATCAAATCAAAACACGAATCATTCAATGATATTTATAGTTTCACATCTCATTATTTTAAGGTTATGTTCGAATATGTTAAAATGAGGGGAATGAAATGGAGTAAAACAAGGTGGAGTATAGCAGAATAAAATAAAAGCATTCACTGCATTGTTTGAATATTTTAAGAAGGAATGAATAATAAAAGAGGATTTCATCTCATTTCTCCCAAATTGGAGAAGAAAAAAAGTGAAGGAAAGTGATGAAATGCATTTCATTATATTCGAATCCACTCCATTCACTTTTTTAGCAATCCAAATAATGAAACATAAATTTATTCCTTGTCATTCCATCTCATACTATCATCAATACAAACATAGCCTAAAAGGTTCACTATAAAAGGGCTATTTATTTTAACACACTATAAAAAGACTATTGATTGTGTGAAAGATACATATTTTAATCTACTAGATACCTCAATCATCTCAATCAAATACTAACTTGAGTGTTAGAGTCTTTGCAGACACACTACCACTAATTTAGAGCAGACGTCACTTAATACTCACTCTATAGCCTTCCTAAAGATCCACCTCAGATCATTGGCGTTATTTGTGGGAAGTTTGTTTTTCCTATTTCGATCAAACATTGTTCATGTTCACGATTATCGGTTCCAAATGATCCACAATTCCCAAGAATATTACCAATGTTGTCATCCAGCCGCCGTTGCAAAAGATGGATAATGTATCAACATCAACTTCCTCGACTCAACCATCTCAAGATGAACAACAACTCATCCAAACTTCACGTAGCGAAAAACAACTCATCATGTCCTTGAGAAATACTCTTGGCGAAAAACAACTAATCAAATCATCAACCTATTAGATTTGATTGAGAAATGATTCAAACTCATCGATGAGCAAAAAATCTCATACTTGCTCGAATCGAGAATAACCGCCAAAAGATTTGAGCTATTGTTGCCAATAAGAGGATACCATTAGATCTCTTTGCACTTATTACGAGACCTCATATATGCGCAACATATCCTTGACTCTAGATCCTCAGCGAACGAAAGACAAATCTCTAACACCTAGGCCTAGTTCTAGGGGAAATGACTCTCGTGATTGACATTGATATGTTTCACCAAAAGTAGATATTATCCCCCCCGAAGACATGCTTATTCTCATTCTCGTTAACAAAGCAACAATCGAAACTCAATAAAACCTTATCACCAGTGCCAAGGCTTTCCTTGGTTTCTTTTCGGATTACTTAGCGACACTGAACATATCCCATGTCATGCACTACAAGAAAATTAGCAATTTGTGGCGGCCAAAAGTCCTCCCAGAGTTGCAAAAGTAGACACAAATCATTAGTTTGTGGTGGCAAAAAAATTCTCACATTTGAATTGGTCATAATATTTGTGGTGGTATGGACTCTAACAAATTGATATTTTTTAATATAATCTGATAATGATAAAGGCGTTATGAGGGTCTAAATCTATATGAAGTCTTTGCTATATTTAAAAAATTAAAAGTAATTTTGTGGCGGTTTAAACTACCACAAATGATCAAATTTTTTTAAAAAATAAATCAAAAAAAGTATTGTAAAAGTGAAAAAGATATTTTTATCTTAAAAAAAAAAATCAAATGTGTTCATATCTTAACTGAGATATCTCACATTGGTGGCGGATCAGAAAGAAGAAAGCTTTGTGGATGTTGATGTGTGGTCAGAATCCACGTTGGGGTAGGTGTCAGTTAGTAAGGGTGTACCTACAAACACTCTAACGCTCAAGTCAATATATAATTGAGGTGGGTGAGAGACATAAGAGATAACATACTTTGTTAGGTCATGAGACATGACTTATATAACATGAAATTGGATGGTATTGGGCTCGTTCAGAAGTCTAGTCTGTAACAAATGGAAAGAAATATTTCAAAAAAATAAAAATGGTAGATAATACGAAGAGAAAATAATAGTAGAGAGAAAGTAGACTTAATGTAAAAAAAAAAATCTTGTAAAGAAAATAAAAATAGGAAATGAAGGGATAAAATAAAAAATTAAAAAATTGAGAGAATGTGGAAGAAAAAAAAACTTAGAGAGTAGATAGAAGTGAAAAGTAAAGAAAGATGAGAACAATGAAGTGTGATATATATAGAAAATAATATGGGAACTTATGTTGGTCTAAGCAGCTACAAATTTACGTCGGCCAAAATACTCACAAATTTAGTTTCTTAACCAAATTTGTGGCTGCCTAAACCCTTACAAAATCCAACAACATATCTTGTAGCAAAAAAGACCTCATAAAAACTATTTTTAGTTAGTAATAACAACAAATTTGAATTTTATAATTTTTTTATTGTTTTATTTCCTGTTAATTTGTGAGGGTCTTTTGGCAGTCCAAAATATTTTTGAAGTAAGCCACAAATGAGTATTTTTCTTGTAGTGGTGGACCATTCACAGGTAGAATCGATCATTATTGATCCCTCAATCCCTTTGAGAAGTCTTGTATGAATGCATATAATTGTTAAGACAAAATCCCAAAATAATATTTTGATGCTAATTAAACAAAAGGTTAATTAAAAATTCTAATTATGATTCTAAGTGTTTTGGTATTTAATATGTGTATTTGAGTGTGTCAAAACAAGTTAGGTACCAAGTATTTCAAAGAAGATCTCATTAAAATTATGAAAGCAAAAAACAGTTAAATGAATATAGATCTTGACATGATGCTGGAAAACGAAGATCGATCTTGACATGATGCTAGAAAACGAAGATCGGTCTTGACATGATCCTGGAAAACGAAGATCAATCTTGACATAATCCTGGAAAAACGAAGAACGTTCTCCACATATGTCTTAAACAAGGATCAATCTAAGTCAGCATCCTCCAGAATTTGAAGGTCAAAGACATGCTTCATGAAAAATATAAAGCAAGATCATTCTTCAAGTGAGGCATTTACAAGTACAAGTTTATAGGCTGTAAAGTGCACCTAATCTGTACTTCAATCAAGATCTGCATGATATGCATTTTATGTTAACAAGCAAGAAAATGTATTTTTTAACCCGTACCTGAAAAACGAATATGCAATGGTTTTATGTTAACAAGCAAGAAAATGTATTTTATATGTATGTTATAAACAACACTTGAAAAACTGTTGTCTATTCTTGTTTCTAGCCACATTTTTTTAGCCGTTGCCATGATAAGTGTGGTCAAAAGTTAAAAATGTTGTAGTGATCAAAGATTCAACGTGAGGCTAAATTCAAACAAGTTCAAGTTCGTTAGCAGAGTGGGAAAGTTCCTCATATTCTACTTAACCAAATGAGGAATCAAAGCTAACCGATACAAGTGTAGAGCCATCATTGAGATGTAGAACCTCAAAAAAATCCAAATATTGAATTATATGTTAACTACCCTATCAAGGTTTGTTGTCATATCAACGCAACACAACCTATTGTTCTCTTGATTATTGAGGAAATATAGTCAATTCGAGTGGATAGAAGCATGCAAAGCAACAATCAAACTCGTCTTGTCAAGGCTCCGCTAGAAGAGACATTATACTTATATACGTAAGTTTCCTCTAGGGGTGGACAAGAATGACAGGCCCGCCCGAAACCAACTGATCTGAGGCCCCAAGAACTCATTTGAGCGGGTTAAGTCGGGTGAACCGAATTGGCGGGTGTTGAAAACGGATTGAAATGGGTTGGTGCGGGCGGGTTCGAATTGTGAAAATTGGACTGGTACTAACCGAACCCGACTGTGTATATATATAAATGGAGTTTGGGCCATTGGAAATATGAGGCCCAAGAGTACGATCGATTATATAAATGTCATAGAAACAAATCTAAACCTAATTCTCCTTTCTCTCATTCCACCGCCATTAACCCTAATTCTCATTTCTCTTATCCCGCTGCGGCGCCGCCTACTACCACTCATTCCCTCACGAGTACCATCCTTTTCACTCTCAAAAGAGAACCAAACTCTTAATAGAGACCCAAGCTTTTAGGTAGGTTCTCCTTCTCTTCTCTTTGTGTCTCTTTTTCTTTCTCTTATCTCAGTTTCTCTCGTTTTCACATCTTTAAACTTACTCCTTGTTATTTTAGTGATTTTTTTAATCTTTTTTCTCTCTTCAAAACTTGATGGAGTGAAGGAAGAGTTACAGTAACACATCAATACGGTATTGTTAAGTCTTTTATGTTCATTGATGGTTATTTTTAGGGTTAAGCGTCTTATTACGTAGGACATATGGGTTTTTGTTTAACTTTTACTGTTTTTATGTGTTTCATGTTAAGATTTAGGTTTATTTTTTTGTGTTTTTTTTTTTAAGATTTAGGGTTATTTTTACGGTTATGGTGTCATATTACTTAGGACATATGACATTTGATTTGGTTTCTGAGTTTTTGTTTAAGATTTTGGGTTTTTAGATTTTGGTTTTCTACTTCGACCATTAAGATGTTCTTGTTTTTGTTATATATGTTTTTTTTAATATGTATATGTAGATGGAATAATTTTTCTGAATAGAAACTATATAGATAATGATGATAATAATAAATTGATATAGTTTTGTAATCTTGAATCTTTCTAATTTGGTCTTAAGATTTATTTATTTCCTAGATAAAGAGATACTATGGTCTTCACTTTTTCAATATTTTTTATTTCTTCATAATTATTTGTATAGGTTATGGTTCTGCAGATTGATGGTTAAACTGAATCACATTTTTTGAAGAATTTAATATTTTATTGATAAATTTAAATTGATATGTTGTACAATTTAATGTTTAAATTTTTGTTGTTGTTGTATGGTGTCATAGTCATGTTTCATTTTACAAAGCTCACTAGCAAGGTTAAAATGGGACAAAATAAATTTGAAAGATAATTATCATTTTTATATTAAGATTAAATTAGAATATGTTAAAATGATACTACTTTGAATAGCTCACAAATTCAAAGCTCAAAGAAAAAATGGATCAAAAATATTCTAAAATAAAAGTAATTAATTTATAATTTATTTAGTTAAAGTTAACAATTTAAAACATAAAAATGTTTATTAATGTTGTATAAACCATAGTGTTTGAGGACCCATAAAAAAATTGCACTTAATTTTACAAAAAAAAAAAACATTAGAATTTTTAGAATCCGCATAACCCGAGATCCGAGACCTATACAGGCACTAAGTTTAAATGATCGGAAATAGGCTTTAGAATACTACCTGCAGTTTTGTTCGGATCTAAAATTTGGACTCGTACCTGCCCGTACCCGTTCGTTGTCCTGCCCTAATTTCCTCTACAATTAGTGTTGCACTTGTTTGACAATATGAGATCGATCAAAAGTCTATCTACTTTGCTAGTGAAGCTCTTCAAAAGGCGATACCCGATTCCTAAAAATTGAGAAGGTTGCGTTATTTTAATCATGGCAGCATTAGCCATAATAACTGATGTCACGCTAGCCTAATTATATTGGAAACTGGATCCTGCCGTGTACTGCAATAGTGAATTTGTGAATAAATGGAGAAAAGAAATTATGAGATGGGGATCAACAAGAAGAAAATTAAGAGAGATAAAATAACTCCTTTTCTCTATATGTAATTTAAAAAAATATCCCTTTTATATAACAAGAAATAAATATAAAGAAATACTCTTAAATAAATATAAAGAATTAAATGATCAACTATTTAACAATCTTAATAACTGGATGACAACTTTGAAAAAAAAAACAATATAAATTATTGATAAATTTAAAATATAAACTATTTTTTTAAAATTTCTTGTACATTGATGAAATAGATCTTACCTACAAAGATTGAGTTAGCAGTAAAATATATATTGCATGAGAAATCTATATTAATGTGGTCAAAAATAATTTGTAGCGATAAGAAAGC
>JBBPBT010000811.1:8049237-8060635 GCA_037974875.1 Cicer bijugum | reverse complement strand
TTCAAACTTTTTTTCTTTTAGATAAATAAAAACAGTGATAATTTTTCTATTTTTTAGTTTACATCTTTGAATTTTAATTCTATTTATATACTTTGATAAAAAAAAATTGTTATATCTCGAAATAGATGACAATCCCATATATATCATTTACATGTTTGTAAACTTTTTTTTCTTTTATATAAACAAAAAGTGTGAGATTTTTTATGTTTTTTAATTTATATATTTGAACTTTAATTCTATTTATATATTTTGATATAAAGATTTGTATGTACTCTGAAATATTGATATTATGTATGGTTATATACTAAAATATATTTTTACGGCTTATATTTAGTTACATATTATAGGTATGGTTATATTCGTACAAACAAGAAACATGAATGGTTATATAAGTTGAAAATTGAAACACATTTTTAACACTAATATTGAAACTTCCCACCTTATTTTTAGACATATCGAATCAAAAAGTGTAACTCTTAAGTCTCTAAGATTTTCTTAGATAAAGAATAATAGATAGTTCATGTCTATGAGATAGACATGTCTCATATTTTTAGTATCTACAACTATTTAATTTCTTTAAATCGAATATTACATAGTATCATTACAAGAAAAAAATGTCCGTTAACGAAAAATAATTATTTTTATGATATCTATAAAATATGAATCCTGCAAACCCAAAGCTTTTTCCGATTTTATTTAGCTTCTTTGGGATGAAAATATCAACCAGTTTCCCCCAAGTTCCTTCAATAACATACCTTCGTCCACGTAATTTGGAAAATTTGTTACTTAGAAAGTGAAAGTTGCGACCTTGTCTTCTTGACGTTACCAAAATTCGTCAGTTTTCTCTAGTAGCTCCGTCGTGTACTCTTGATTTGTTTCTCGCTACGCAAGCTTTCTCGCGACCCTCAGATTTTCTCGCCTCGCTCCCTAGACCTCTCTTTTCCCCTCCCTCTAAACCTTTCTGTTGGGTGGGCTTTTCCCAACACTTTCTAATATACATGGCAAATTATTAAAGCACTTCCTGGTTCCTACTCTTGAATTAATGTAACAAAAACTAACAATGAACAAGAAGAAGATGTAGCAAATGAGTCTATGAAGTCCCCAAAAAAGTAATCCTTTAATTTATTTAGAAGTTGACTTCTTATTATAAAATGTACAAAAGAAGAAAAAAAAACTATACGTTATGATGCTAAACATGATGAGTGATATGATCATGTACGTATACATACTTACATTATCTTAGTTTAGGGTGTAAAAAATACTAAACAAAGAGAAAACTCCGAAATGTATCATCCTCACCTTGCACTGTTTTGTCAAAAATGAAAACAAAAAAAAAAAAAAAAAGAAAAGTAACAAAAAGATTATTACGTATCATTCCTCACATCTGTTGTTGGACCGATACCAACTTGCAACCATGGTGAAGAACTTCCACTAATGTTAATGACATCCTTTAGCTCACTTAATTTCGCCAACTTAACCTCACTATCAGCTTCGTTATCAACATTTTGTACCATAGCATTGATTGGGTTATTGTTTTTGTTATTCTCGTCAATATTTTCATTGTTTTGATCAACTAGGTTAATGTTGCTGTTCTGATTTTGTTGACTCATAGATTGGCTATTGTTATTATCTTTAATGTTGTTTTCCTTTGTTACATTTCCACCTGCACCCCATGGTTGCATGTAAATTTGTGTATTAGTAGGAGCGGGAAGATTTAGGTCAAGTTTAAGATCAATTGGTTCAGAAGAGTTATCAAATTTTGGTATTTGTTCCATTTGATCTTGAAATTGTTGAAATCTTGCCAATGTTGATGTGTCAGGTGCATTTGATGTAATCCAATGACATCTCTTGTGACCACCTAATGCTTGTCCAGAAGAAAAACTCCTATGACAAATTGAGCATTCATGTACTTTTGATTTTCTTTTGGAAGAAGAAGCCATTAATGTAGGGTTATTTGAGCTACCATGTTGATCAAATTGTAGGGTTGAGTTAGATTTTGAAGGGAAGAATTCTTCATGTGTTATGACATCATCCTCGACAAGACTATCTTCAAGGTTGTTATCTAATCGTGCTGCAAAACACCCCTTCACTTTTTTATGACTTGCTCTATGACCACCTAATGCTTGGTGTGAGTTGAAAACTTTTTTGCATGCTTTGCATTCAAACAACCCTTTGGCAACACCTTTGGCTTTGTTGTTATTGTTGTTTTCATAGGGAACTCTATAAGACAATGGTGCAATAAAATTCATAGAATTTCTTCTTTCTTCCTCTTTGCTAGCTGAGGCACATGATTCTTCTGGTTCAACCTCATGGCGGTTAACAATAGCATTTGACAACATCATTAAACAATTAGCTAAGTCTTCTTCTTCACTTGAAGGACAATTATTATAATTATAATTGTAGCTACCAACTTTGGTTCTCAATGATCTCTTTCTTTTAGACCAACCAAATCCTGTACGACCATCTGCACCCTCGTAATCATCTGCAATGGCGTCAGATTCCGGAGAAGATACTGGAGACTCCTCTGCATCTTCCGAAGTGCATTTTCCATGTTCTAAAAACGATTTCCAAGAGAAAAATTCCTTGCCACAATGCTCACACGACCTACAACTTTTTAACTTATTAGGATTTGTCCTTAACGCATACATTCGTTTGTTACTTGGGGGTTCAACATTGTTGCCCATTCGGTCTTCCCAATCACCTTCCGGATCATCGTCATCCATGTTACCCGTTTCATCGCCTATACCATGAGCTCTCATGTGCCCTCCTAAAGCTCTTCCACAACCAAACCCTTTTTTACAGATTTTACAAAAGTGTTTAAAGTTTGATTGTGGATCCACAATCAAAGCCATAAAATTTTGACAATAATGACTATGTTGAATGGTGTAAAAAAAAATGAAAAAAAAAAAAAACGTAAAGGGGGGAGGGGAGAGAGGTAGATGAAAGGTGGTAAGTGACTTAAGAATGAAACAAAAGGTGAAGTTTGTTCTTGTAGTGATAGTTGTTGAAGGGTTGTACGGTGTAAATGAAGGGACATTAGTCCTTCTTTATAGTTGGAAAATTGGTTTGTGGTGAGAGAGAAATGCAATAGTTTGTTTTACAACAAGAGATCACTGACAAGTGTAAGAATAGTTAAAGGGGGAGAGAATTATTCTACGACTCTAATAAGGGACTGTCACTTCTTGTCAAAGATTAATGTTGTGTGTGTGAAAAACACAAAATGTGTTTGCTTTTTGTCTTTCATTTTTATTTTTAATTTGTCAATGTTAATTAAGGAGTGAGTACTGAGTGGTTCTAACTACCGTATCTATTCATATCACTTCAATTCTATGTTTCTCCTCGCCTGTCGGTTGGTTTATTTTCTTTTCCACCCAATTTGTATGATTTTTCATCGTTATAGTCATTACAACACGTGACAAAAGATAATTACGGGTACATACTTTAATGTGACTAAAGTAACAATCTTATACTTTATTTGTTCTACTGATTTTAATTTAAAAAACAAATATATAACTCTATCACATGTTACTTATTAAATAACTAAAATTAATATTTAAATTAAATAAAGAGATATAATTATACTATTGTTGATATAAACTTTAAAAAAAATTTATATATTTTTTGAAATATTGACATTGTTATTATAATGGTTATATATTAGCATATATTTTTAACTTTTTTCAAATAATAAATTGTTTTTGTTTTTATTTTTGTACAAAATAGTATATTATTTTATAACTAGAAGAAAAAAAAATCATTACTTTCAATTTATGTCAAGTATTTATATGATAATATTTTAAGTCATTAATCTTGTGCTTAATTATTTCATTTAATAGTGAGTAATAATTCATTTTCTCTCTATTTTTATTATGTATTTTTTTATAATATTTTTTTTGATGATATTATTATGCATTTTTTATTACATTCAAATTATGGCAATAAGTTACACATAGTAATATTTTACACTTAAAAATAATCATTCTTTTTATTAATAGTAATATTTTACACTTAAAAATAATCATTCTTTATTATTCATGCACAATTATTCAACTTAGTGGTTAGTAATGATTTCATATGAATGGTTTTTACCTCTTTGTATTATTTCAACGTGGTAACGAAAATAAATAAGATTGTATAACTTCATGTCATCTTCTTTCTCCACTAAATTTTATTCTTCTTCTATTTCCCAATTTTTTTTATCTATGTCTTTTAGCATAACATTTTTTTAAATTTTTTGATACAAATCATTTTCTTTTCTTTAACTAATATATATTATTTTGGATCCGTTTAACACTCTCAAATTCTTAAACCACAAAAATAATTTTTATTATATGATCTATAGTATTTTCAGTTCATTTATTACTCAAGCTTAATATAAATAATGTTAGAACGCCATTAAGAAATTGATAGGAATTGGAGATGTAAAAAATAGAATGAATTGTATTGAGTTATAGAAGTTGCTAGCAACAGAAGTAATGTGCACAACATTGCCTATTTATCAAACACCTTTAATAGTAACACTTGTAACTAACTAACTAACTGTCGCGTCCAGTTTGTCCGCGAAAAAGGAGTCGCCACCAATTTTATTTTTTACTACAGGAAAAATTGGATAAAACCTAAAATAATATTTTTAAACCAAAAATTTGAATTTGGGAGTTCATTACGAGTAGAGAAGTATTACCATCCTACACCGTTAAAACGGTTACCTTATAATTAATTATATACAAACTATTTATTTATTTATTTACTTATTTATTTATTTTTTCCCCAAAAGAATAATAAAAAAATAAATTATTTACATTAATAAAAGAAGAAAAAATATTTTTTTTATTAATTTGATTTGACAAGGGGAAAAAATTGCTCCTACGTATTATATGGTGCAATAGGGAAATCAAAACACATGTAGTTCTTGGGTAGAAAATATTTATGTTTTGACCAATTTTATTATTAATTTTAATTTATATATATATACATATCAAAATAAATTAATAACATAATAATAATAATAGTAATAATCATAATAATAAGAATGATGTGTTATATATTCATTTGTGTATTATTTTATTTTAAGGAAACACTTTTACCATTTTTTTATTTTTATAAACCGTAAAGGATAAAAATTCAAAAGCAGATTCACGAACCGATGGTGATAATAATAAGAGAATTTAAGATCTAACGCATGAAAAATAAAACACAATAGAGATGAGAAATCACGAATTTGATAAAGAAAAATGATTATTCAACAATCAAATTGATTCTTATTAGTTGATTCCAAACTTTGATCGTGAAATAAAAAAAAAAAAAAAAATTATTGTTTATATCATAGGTGCAGAGAATAGTAAAACAAAAAACAACTCTATAACAATAATAATGTCAAAAAAAAAATAGACAAGGAGAAAAATAAGTTTTTACCGCACTGGAAATTTTTTTTACTAGCTCCTAATTCCAATATTACTTATCTCTTTTTTTTTCTTTCTATTATTCTCTCTTTTCTTTTATCTTTTTGTGCCCTCAATTCCTATCTCGAATTCCCCTCCTTTCTTTTCCTCATGTGACAGACTATTTATAGACTTTTGGGTGTGGATTACAAAAGACAAGAGAATAATTGTCAATTGATTACCATTAATCTATTTCTCTACGGATTCTTTTCATTTGATTCACCACAATTATACTGATTCTTATTGCTATTGATTCATTTCTTCGGTTTCTTTTCTATTCAATTGATCACTATTATACTGATTTTTATGACCATCAATCCATTTCTTTTCGTTTTTTTTTTCATTTATTTTGATCATCATTACATCGATTTTTATAACCATCAATTCATTTCTTTTCGATTTCCTTTATTTTTATTTATTTATTTATTTATTATTATTATTATTTATTTTTTTAATAAAAAGTAAAAAATAAATAAAACTCAGACAAAATTAGGTGTCAACAGTTGCCCCTCTTTACTTACTTCAAGATACGTGTCATTTTTTCGGCTTCGGGTGCGAGTCGTTTTCCCGGCATCAACATGCAGGTCGTTTTCTCGGATTCGGGTGCGAGTCGTTTTCCCGGCTTGACATGCGGGTCATTTTCTCAGCTTCGGGTGCGAGTCGTTTTCCCAACTTTAACATGTGGGTCGTTTTCTCGGCTTTAGGGTGGGAGTCGTTTTCCCGGCTTCAAAATGCGGGTCATTTTATCGGCTTCGGGGTGCGAGTCGTTTTCACGGCTTCAACATGCGGGTCGTTTTCTCGACTTCTGGATGCGAGTCGTTTTCCCGGCTTCAACATTCGGGTCGTTTTCTCGGCTTCGGGTGTGAGTCGTTTTCCCGACTTCAATGTGCAGTTCGTTTTCTCAGGTTTGTGTGCGAGTCGTTTTCCCGACTTCAACATGCGGGTCGTTTTCTCGGCTTCGGGGTGCGAGTCGTTTTCCCGACTTCAACATACGTGTCGTTTTCTCGGCTTTAAATTTATAAAATATCATGAATGAATGAATGAATATATCACTTTTTATTAATATTTTTATTGAACACGACCATTCAAATCATGAATGAGAAAAAACACTTATATAATTTTTTTTGAACTTGATATCTTTGATGTCTCTTTCGTCCTCTTCTCTTTTTTCTTTTTCTTTCTTTCTTTTTTTTTAAATAATTATTATTGTGATCCTAATTTGGATCTCATGTTGTTGTCTTGTATTGTAAACAACTTTTGTTCTCATGTTATAGTCTGATCCATATTGTTGATCATGTCCTTTTGAGTATATATTTTTTTCTTCTTCTCCCAAGTTGCCCTTTCAGATTTTGAACTTAGCAGATATTTATTATATTTTTTTGTACCATAATGTTTGCCTAGGTCATCCTTTTAGACTTTCAACCTACCGAGTATTTTTTTTAATATGTTGCTTTTTTATGACGTTTGAGGTTAAGGGAGGATTAAATTTTTTCTATCCATATTCATGAGGATCAAAGTCCTACCTGAGAAAACTTTCTTTAAGACGTATGGACCCTCATAGTTATGACCATTTTTCACAATAATCCTTTTGAAGGGGTAAGATCTTTTTTATCACCAAGTCTCCTTCCCAAATTCTTGAGGATGTATTTTTTTTTGTACGCTCTTTTCAATCCTTTTCGCCAATCTTTTTTCTTCAATTAAATTCAATTGATCGAAATAGGTGTGTATCCATTCTGATTCCTCTAGTTTGACTTTCATTAATACTCTAAGCGAAGGGAATTTCTACTTCAACGGACAGCACAACCTCCATCCCACATACTAGGCAAAAAGGGTTGCCCCAGTAGAAGGGCATATCGAGGTACAATACCTGTGTAGTGCAAACGACAACATCTCATGTCAATCTTTGTATGTTACAACCATTTTCTAAATAACTTTTTTTTATGTTTTTATGCTACAATCTTCGTTCTACACAACAGTTTAATATTTTTTTGCTTAAAAGTTTAAAGATTGATTCACAAGTGGCAGTTAGCTGTGATATAAATCTTGAAATATAATTTAGTCTCCCAAGAAAACCCGCGAATCTCTCCCTCTGTACTTTGGAGAGGCATTTCCAAATGGCTCGAACTTTATTTGAGTCAACCTCTATTATTTTCTGACTAACCACAAATTTTAACAATTTATCCGACTGTACGTCCAAAGTGCATTTAAAGGGATTAAGTTTTAGCTTGAACTTTTAAAATCTTTCAAAGAGTTTCTTTAGATCAATCACATGTTTTTCTTTTGTTTGTGACTTAGCACTCATGTCATCTATATAAACTCATATCTCTTTATGTATCATGTCATCGAATAAAGTTACCATAGCTCTTTGGTAGGTTGCCCCAACATTCTTTAGATCAAAATGCATTACCTTGTAACACAATGTTCCCTTAGGGGTGATGAAAGTTGTTTTCTTTTCTTCATAACTTCGACTGTCGTCTTGATTTGATTATATCTTGAGCAAGTTTCTGTAAAGGAGAAAAAGTGAATGTCGAGCCATATTGTCATCCAAAATATAGATGTGAGGTAGCGAGAAATCATCTTTGGGATTGGCTTTGTTAAGGTCCCTATAATCGACACACATTCGAATTTTGCCATCTTTTTCAGCACCGGTACAATATTGGCTATCCATTAGGGATAATTTTCTCCAACGAGGAACCCAACGCCAATTTTTTACTTCTTCCCTGATTTTTAATGACATATCGGGCTTTATTCTCCTTAATTCTTGTTTGACTGAAGAAAAATTGAGTTTTAAGGGAAATTTATGCTCCACTGTGCTAGTATCCAATCCATACATATCCAGATATGATGAGGCAAAAATATCTTTCTATTCATGTAGGATTTCGATTAGTTCATGATATACTTCTTTCTTTAAGATAATGTCGACTTCAATTTCCTTTCTATTTTCTTCTTTCCCTAGATTAATCACTTTTATTGGTTCCTTCTTTGGCATAATGTTTCACCTTCTTTTTCTGCTGAATTTAACAATTATAGGAGAAATTCATAATCTTCTTCATTATCCTTTATTGCCTGATTAGTTAGATGGTCAAAGTTATGTGGCAGAATTTTAGAATAATCATATGTGAATGAATTATTCTCAAAAAAGAGAATTGCATTGAATACTATAGGTAACTTGATTGTCTCCCAATTATTGATTTTTGTTTTTGCATCATATGGACGAACTCAATTAGCATCATCGATGGAAAGATCATCTCTAGCTACTGCAATATAAATCTTGTTTGTCTTTCCTTTTTTTCCGTTTTTTTTTGTTTGGCTAATCTTTGCTTGTCGACTTTGGTTGATTCGTAATCTAAACCCTATTTATCTCTATTCTCATGACAGTCCTTTGAGTCGTTCTTTATTATTCCCCAAATCGTGTCATGGATGATGCCTCCAGCTTAACATGGATCTAACCACCATAATAATTGTGTTTGATAGATGTAGTTCTATGTTGTCATCTCGACGTAAGCGTTGTCCATGATTTCTAGTGTTTGAAAGGCGACCTCCAAAGCTTACTCTATTGTCTCAACGTACAGTGTGGTGGAAAACTTACTCACCAATGAGTCTTCCTCTTCTGACACGGTTATCAGTTGGTCATATATCATATACTTTAGCTTTTGATGTAGGGTTGATGACACCACACCAGTAGAATGGATCCATGGTCTCCTCAATAAGCAGCTATAGGCGGGTACAATATCCATCAAATGAAACGTGATTTCAAAATTGAGCGGGCCTATTTGAATTTGGAGTTCAATTTATCCCATCATTTCTCTAGACTCCCATCGAAAACTTTAACAAGGACTCTTGATATCATATGATCAAGGCACATTACTGATATGTGCAACACTTTGTTAAGGCTTATTTCTTCGATGCACAGTTCGTCATCTATGAAGGTTATATGACTGTTAGTAGTAATGTTATTTACAATGCCTCCACATTTGTCACAAGTGATATCTAGAGTGATGTGGACTTCATTTAGTATTTTCTATAATAGCTTCCTATGGGACTCATAATTCATAAGCAAATATATCAACAGAAATTTTGTGGGGGCGACCTAGCTCTTAAATCAGATGCTAAAGGCTAGTCAACCAAGCTCTTAAAACAGAGGATGTGGGTCAATCATCCCTGCTCTTAAATCAGAGGATGTGGGTCAATATCCCGTCTCTTAAATAATATGGTGTGGGTTAGTGTCTCAAATTTAAATTTAACCACTAAATATGAAATGTCATGAATGCATTTAATGAATGAACATTTTCCTTCATTTTGATCCTTTTTTTAAATTTTTTTCAATTAACTTTTTTTTCAATTTGTTTTTATTTCTTTCACCTCTTTACGGACATATCCTGGATTCATGGATAAAAAATATGCACCACTTCATATAAGTGATGGTGATTGTCCTTTTAATCTTTAAAGAGATTTTTTTCTTACATCATCGACTTGATCTTTTGTTGCCCCTGCCTTACATGCAAAGACATCATACTAGTTTTGACCTCTTGACATTCACATAATTTGTGCCCCAACATATGATTATCATAAAAATGCATTTTGAAAAAAAAAACGATTTATAACACAAGAAAGTAGTGAAGGAAGGTTCAGACAATGATATTTAATGAGAAAATCTATGGTACAAAAGAAATATTGATAGAAAGAAAAGAAGATAAGGTGATCTCATATGTGTAAATGACCCAATTTGTTAGTAGGTTTTCATAAAATAAGTGTGCTAATAACTCATGCCACAATTTCAATCATGTTATTAGACTACTTTGGAAGATATGATTTGCTCCAATCTATATTCACAGTATTTCAGAATATGTTCAGCTTCAACTTTGAAGTGTGTATGTAAGATATATTCTTTGATCATCCTTTTTTAGATTCTCAAACAAGTGATCTTCTTTTATTCTATATTTTGTTGTGGCCCTCATTTTTGCCAAGGTCGCCCTTTCGGGTTTTCAACCAAGCGAGTTTTTATTCATTTTTAGTACCCTAATTTTTGCATAGGTTTGCCCTTTCAGATTTTCAACCTAGCGGGTATTTATTATTATTATTATTATTATTATTATTATTATTATTATTATTATTTTTGTACCTTAATTTATGCCTAGGTCGCCCTTTCAGGTTTTCAACCTAGCGGGTATTTATTATTATTATTATGATTTTGCACCCTAACTTTTGCCTAAGTCGCCCTTTCGGGTTTTCAACCTAGCGGGTCTTCATTTAGATGTAATACTTTTTGAAGCATCAATGTGTGCAAGTAGTGATAAGTTTTCTAGATCCTTATTGGTGTAGATCAGAGCCACACTTGAATGTATTTTTTTATGGTATTGGGGGCTCATATAGTTAGGAGTTCATTTATCTTGCTAGTCCTTTTAGATATGTGAAATATTCTTGAATGCTAATTCTTTCTTTTGAAGCTCCGAAGTTCATATGTTCTTCTTTTAAGATCTTTTGAAATAATTGTCCTTAACATGAGGCAATCAACATTTCTCTAGAATTGAATTCAATCGGTCAACACAGATCATTACTCTTGATAAGGGGATTTTTATTTGAGTGGGACGCACTGCCTTTATTCTATATAATAAGAAACAAAGGGGTGCCCTAATTATAGGCTGATACTCATGAAAGGTATTCTACAGTTACGAGGTAATGTTTGGCAAGAGAATTTTCCATATACTTTTCTTATACATTTGATAGTCGTGAATTTTATTCTTGTGAGTGACTGTTCTTCATCGTGACTTACTTTGAATATTGAAGATAAAGTAGCTACAGTCAGCTAGTTGATTATATTATTGAGGGATGTGATGGAAAATGACTTCAATATTTTTTAGACATTTGTCTAATGTGTATATACAAAATTATCATCTATGACTTTAACTCAGGAACATATCCGGTAAGTGAGTCACAATACTCTTTTTTTTTTTTTTTCC
>JBBPBT010000811.1:8037869-8049111 GCA_037974875.1 Cicer bijugum | reverse complement strand
TTTTTTTTTTTGTTGAAGGAAAATGTTATGAGAATATAAAAAAATGAATGAAATGATTATGCATTTAACTGAAACATTTTACTATCTCCTAATATGCAATTATTTTTTCTAAAAAAATGAGAAAAAAGAAAAATATGTTGTAAAATGAAGTAAAAGATGAAACATACATGATTATGCCATAGATGGTTCTTTTCTTATTTGATGGTTTTTTTATTGTGAACCTTTACTATGGGTGACTCTATAGTTCTAAATTGGCTTCTAGAGCACACAACTGAATTCTAAAATATTAAACCAATTAATAGATAAACTATTAAAATGGAAATATTCTAGAAAAAGTCAACTCTATGTGAGACTTTCATGACAACCAAACAGGATGTACATCCAAAAGATTATGATTACAGAGTCTCTAATTTATCTTAGGTTTGCACTCAGCCCGGATATAGAACTCACTCATAAGTGTGTGAGTTGTTAGGGTAGTGTATAGACAATTAAATAAGATAAAAAAAAAATCATCACAATAAAAATAAATTGACAAAACACATATAATTATATTCACATTATAACAAAATAAAAAATAATAATAGGAGTAATATAAATAAAATAATAAAAAATAAAATAATTATATATAATTAATTAGATTGGGCTTGACTCTCAAAAGTCCCTAGCGGAGTAGCCAACTGTCGCGTCCAGTTTGTCCGCGAAAAAGGAGTCGCCGCCAATTTTATTTTTTATTAAAGGAAAAATTGAGTAAAACCTAAAATAATATTTTTTAACCAAAAATTTGAAATCGGGAGTTGATTACGAGTAGGGAAGTATTATCACCCTACAACGTCCGTTAAAACAGTTACCTTATAATTAATTATATACAAACTATTTATTTATTTATTTACTTATTTATTTATTTTTTCCCCAAAAGAATAATAAAAATAAATAAATTATTTACATTAATAAAAGAAGAAAAAATATTGTTTTTTTATTAATTTGGTTTGACAAGGGAAAAACCTTGCTGCTACGTATCCTATGGTGCAATAGGGAAATCAAAACACACGTAGTTCTTGGATAGAAAATGTTTATGTGTTGACCAATTTTATTATTAATTTTACTTTACATATATACATATCAAAATAAATTAATAACATAATAATGATAATAATAGTAGTAGTAATAATAATAATAATAATAATAATAATAATAATAATAATAATAATAATAATAATAATAATAAGAATGATGTGTTATATATTGATTTGTGTATTGTTTTATTTTAAGTAAACACTTTTACTATTTTTTTTATTTTTATAAACCATAAAGGATAAAAATTCAAAAGCAAATTCACGAGTCAGCATATGTGGCACGAACCAACGGTGATAATAATAAGAGAATTTAAGATCTAACGCACGAAAAATAAAACACAATAGAGATGAGAAATCACGAATTTGATAAAAAAAAATAAATAAATGATTATTCAACAATCAAATTGATTCTTATTAGTTGATTCCAAAATTTGACCGTGAAAAAAAAAATATTATTGTTTGTATCATGTGTGCATAGAATAGTAAAAAAAACTCAATAACAATAATAATGTCAACAACAACAAAAAATAGACAAGGAGAAAAATAAGTGTTTATCGCACTGAAAATTTTCTTTACTAGCTCCTAATTCCAATATTGCTTCTCTCTTTTCTCTCTATTATTCTCTCTTTTCTTTTATCATTTTGTGCTCTCAATTCCTATCTCGAATTCCTCTCATTTCTCTTCCTCCTGTGACAGGCTATTTATAGACTTTTGGGTGTAGATTACAAAAGACAAGAGAATAATTGTCAATTGATTATCATTAATCTATTTCTCTATGGTTTTTTTTATTTAATTGACCATAATTATACTGATTCTTATTGCTATTGATTCATTTATTCGGTTTCTTTTCTATTCAATTGATCACAATTATATTGATTTTTATGACCATCAATCCATTTCTTTTCATTTTTTTTTATCATCATTATATCGATTTTTATGACCATCAATTCATTTCTTTTCGGTTTCCTTTATTTTTATTAATTATTATTATTGCTATTTCCTTTTTTTAATAAAAAGTAAAAAATAAATAAAACTCGGACAAAATTAGGTGTCAACACTAACTAACTACCTTACTTAACAATATTACAACCATCCTAACTGATTTCCTAACCGAGTAGTTTATACAATTCCAGCTTATTTGAGGATGTTAGCCATTTTGGCTTCTAAAAGCATCACTTCAAGTAATAACAATTGGAAAAGGGAGGTTGTTTTTTTAAAGGAATAGTATGTTCATAGTTGAATCAAGTGCTTACGTTGACCTTTGTTGTTTGTTAGGTTGCAAAGCGGTTAGCGAAGTTCAAAACAACAATCTTCGCCCAAATGAATATGCTTGGTATGAAACATGGAGCTATTAACCTTGGTACGGGATTTCCCAACTTTGATGGTCCAGATTTTGTAAAGGAAGCACCAATTCAAGCAATTAGGGATGGGAGAAATCAATATGTCGTGGGTTCTGGAATTCTAGATCTCAACATTGCCATCGCCAAGAGATTCAAGAAGGATAATGGACTAGTGGTAGATCCTGAAAAAGAAGTTGCAGCTACAACTGGTTGAAAAGAAGCAATTGTTGTCACTGTATTAGGATTAATAAATCCTGGTGATGAGGTGTTTTCTTCCAGTGGAACATTCTTCTTGCTTGCGAATCACACGTCGTTTGGACTTGAAAACAATGTTGCATTTTGTGAATATTTAATTAAGGAGATTGGTGTGGTTGCGATACCTTCGAGTGTATTTTATTTGAAGACAGAAGAGGGAAAGAATCTAGTAAGATTTACTTTCAACAAGGATAAGGAAACTCGTAAGGCTGCAGTTGAGAGGATGAAGGAGATGCTTAGTAAATAATCTCTATGAATGATCATGTCATGTGATATACTAGTACATATTTAAATGGAGACATTTTCCTCTCTAGAACCCTATAGGTTTGATTGTGCTCACTTAAGATTGCCCAACACTCTAGTTATTGTTAATTTCATATCCTCAACTATTAATTTTCTTCCTTGAATGTTAATGTTTTGATGGGTGTGTGATGGTTTGTGATTGCACATTCGTTAACCATTGGATCAGGCAGATTTTTGGATAACAGGTTCTCAATATTCAGATCTTCATCTTCAACGGTCGGATCGGTGAAACAACATCTGTATGGGAAGAAATCGAGCTCGCACAACACCAAATTATCATGTACAGTTTTTTCGAATGTTAGTTCACCTTTTGTTTTGATGATTAGATGGGGGGTGTAGCTTCGAAGAAAAGGCTAGAATGGCACAAAATGTGGGCTACACAACTGCAATTGTCTATTACAATGAAGATGGTGGCGTCTTGGTTGCAATGGCAGGAAATTCTGCTGGTAGAAGAATACATGATGTATTTGTATCAAAAGCGTCGGGTTTGGCTCCAGAAGGATCACAATTTGATGCTAATCATTATGACACTAAGATGAATGAATTGCTTGCCAGTGATGGGCAAGAATTCTTCACCACATACGATGAAGTCCATGATAGCTTTGATGCAATGGGACTGCAAGAAAACCATATGCGAGGCATATATTCTTATGGTTTTGAGAGGCCTTCTGCAATCCAACAAAGAGGAATTGTTCCTTTCTGCAAAGGTCTGGATGTGATTCAGTAGGCTCAGTCAGGAACTGGGAAGACAACAACATTTTGTTCTAAAATTTTGCAGCAGCTCGATTACGGATTGGTTCAGTGCCAGGCGTTGGTTTTGGCCCCTACGGGGGAGCTAGCTCAACAAATTGAGAAGGTTACGCGAGCTCTTGGCGATTTCCTTGGTGTTAAGTTTCATGCTTGTGTTGGTGGGACAAGTGTTCGTGAGGATCAATGCATTCTCCCTACTGATTGTTTGTTAGGATTAGTATTAAGGAGTTGATTTTGGTTTGGTTCACATGCTTTCAATTGTTGTGGTTCTTTACTGATTTGGTTGGTAATTTTATTGTTCGTCTCTCCTATCTCTTTGGTTGCTTTCTTCTGTGTTGTCGCTCTCTCTGTTGCTTCTTATATTTGATTGATTCTCTCTATAGTGATTTGCTTTGTTGTTTCTCTCCATATTGATTGTTCTATTTGTTTGCTCTTCTCTCATGTGGTTCATCTATTTGGTTGTTTCTCTCTTGATTTAGTTTGGTTTGACGTGATTTAGTTTTGTTTGGTTCTATTTGGTTTGGTTTGTTTTGATTTGGTTTCGTGGTGCTACTTCTTTGGTTGATCCTATCTATTGATTTTGATATGGTTGTTGCTCCTTTTTTTTATTGCTCCTTTTTCAGTTTGATTTTTTGTTGGCTTGGTTCTTCTCTTGATTGTGACTATTTGATATGATTTTGTGTTGGTTTGGTTTTTCTCTTTATTGTAATTGTTTGGTATAGCTAATGATCCTCTCTTTGGCTTCTGCTTCTTCTTTAGTTGCTTCTCTCTTTGTTGGTTCTTCTCTTTGATTGTTGCTTCTTCTTTGGTGACATCCCTCTTGTCCCCCCGGTTGTCCAACAACCTCCTGTGATTGTTGATCCTTCTCGTTACCCCTCTCGTCAACTTTGTCTGAGCCCACTTCCTATAAAGAGGCTATTCTTGATCCTCTTTGGCAGCGGGCTATGGCAGAAGAACTGTTTGAATTGCACAAAACCAATACTTGGGAATTAATACATCTTCCTCTTGGAAAATGTGTTATTGGGTCTCATTGGATATAAATATCAAAACTAAGTCTGATGGGTCAGTTGAGTGCTAAAAAGCACGTCTTGTTCCTAAGGGTTTCTCTCAACACTATGGTATGGATCTTGAAGAAACTTTTGCTCCTATAGCCAAGATAACCAGTATTTGTACTCTTCTTCTTTACAGATTGTTGATTTGTTCACAAAGATGCATTCCATTAAATGTTTTCGTTTTTTAGTTGACAAATTATCGATGCTCCATGTTAATGCATCGTGAGTTTGAGGGGAGATGTTAGATAATGTTATTATATATTAGTAGTAAGGGTATTTTAGACATTTCTATATATATATATACTCATTGTAACTTTATTAACTGAAGTTTAGTTCATTATATGTTATGAAACCCTAGAGTGACTGTCTCTCTTATTCCTCTTTTCATTGTTAACATGTAGGAGTATTGATTCAGCATCAGTAGTTTGAATTCATTTTCCTGAGATCTAGCATCTATATAGGCTCCTCCCATATTGTTTTGTTGTTTCTTCTCATATAAATCATGTACGTTATATTTCCACATTTTTTCTTCTCTATAAACTCACACAGCTATGAGATTTTATGTTCGAATACAAAACAAGACGTCTAATTTAACAATATCGACTTCTGTTAGTTGAGCTAGAGCATAAAAACTATATTTCAGCATTATTATTGAAATATAAAGTGATATTATCCTCCTATATATTTCATAGACATCAACGAATTTTATATGTCACTCAGAGTTAGTTAAGTGATTGAGTTGGTATATAAGAAATAATTTGAAAAAATCTATGTAAACATTTGTTGTTAGAAATTTAGATGTAGTATTGCAATTGAATAAGTAGTTTATCCATGTTGATCTTACATCAATGTCATTTTTTTATAAACAAATTTAACGATGAAATTTTGTTTCAAAGATAAACTGATAGTAATTGTAATTTTGCATAGACTAATTATGGAAAAATTAATCCATTAAATTTCACAGAAAAAATAATTCACATTGTAATAACATTAATATAAGATTAATATAAATAGATTAAATATTCAATATATCAGTCCTATGACAATTCAAAAATACCAATTATGTTGCTTTTGTTGAACGTGAATTTAGAATAAAAATAAGTTTATAGAATTAATTTTCAAGAAAATCCAAACATAAATGTCAATCCATTTTTTTATTAGCAAATTAAGTTTAAAGTTGCAAATGGAAAATCATACATGATACTCTTTTGGTATTTTGGTATTGAACATAAGGAAAAATATCTCCAACAAAAATTTGATGTATATATTTTAAATAATTTATATATTTGATTTAGATATATCTATTTATGTTGTTTTACTATCTCTTATATTTAAAACTAATAAATACTCTTTATAAAATGAAATTAAATATAAATAAAAAATATATTAAAAATATTAAAATATATCATACACAAAATGAATACCAAGATACATAACATTTTGAAACGTCCATGTTAATTTATGGTATTATACTAGAGAGGGCAATACTGGGCCGTCAACACCAATCACAAAGTCAGAAAGGAATCAAATTCCATTAATTATGCAGCATGTATACAATTGTACTACCTGCTGCTCACATTCATTCTTTGTAAGATTCATGCCCTCCTCCAAATTGTTTTCATTTTCTAATCATTTCAATTTCAACAGCGCCATTAACCCCTCTTTCTCTAAAACCCCCAAATTTTCATCTTTCATTTCCGCCACCATGTCCACCACCGTCTCCACTCCCAACGACACTAAAACCCATCATTTGCAGGTTTGACCTCTTCTCCTCTTCCAGATCTCTCTATTTGTTGCTTTTATAATTAAAAAACATTGTGTTTTGTTTCGTAATTATTTTCGATTTGTCTCATTTTTGGGGTTTCGTTCGTCTCATCGATGACAATTTTGCAGCTGTCGTTATTTTGTGGCAAAATACGTGTCTACGTGTCTGAATGTTTACCGTGTTGTGTTGCTATTTTCTATTGCTAGATGGCTACTCTGTAAGTAATTTTTAAGCAGTTAGTTAATGTTAGCTACTATTTTTTGTATATATTTTATTAAGTAGTTGAAAAATTAACGTATCTATATGAAATTCCTAACCGGATACTCCAATCTTTCAAATTTCTAATACCAATTTTGTTTATATTTCATTTTAGAATGAGTATTTTCTTATATCTACATTATGATGCTGTGTTTTTTTCATTTGTGTATGGGAATGGGGGCAAAAGGGAAGGAAAAGAATGAAATAGGGTGGATAGGTTTTTATCCTTGTATGAATGTAAAAAAAAACCAAGTTGGGTTTTATTTGCTATAATTAAGTTTATTTGTTGATGCTAGCTTGTTTATTTTGTAAACCTTCCTGAATCTAGATCGGTATAACGACATAGGATCATATCTTGCCTAGTTGAAGGGGGAGGATTTATGAAAGGAAGAAAATTTGGTTCTAGGGTTTACCTGTTATAATTGACCAAAATAAGTGAAGAAACAGATGAGCGAAGAAAAAGAACTTCATCGTTCATAGTTAAGCCGTGTGTTTATGTTAATTGTTTGTTAGGTTGCAAAGCGGTTAGAGAAGTTCAAAACAACAATCTTCACTCAAATGAGTATGCTTGCCATCAAACATGGAGCCATAAACCTTGGTCAGGGTTTTCCTAACTTTGATGGTCCAGAGTTTGTTAAGGAAGCAGCAATTCAAGCAATCAGGGACGGGAATAATCAATATGCCAGGGGTTATGGAGTTCCAGACCTTAACATTGCCATTGCTGAGAGATTCAAGAAAGATACTGGACTAGTGGTAGACCCTGAAAAGGAAGTTACAGTTACATCTGGCTGCACGGAAGCAATTGCTGCAACTATGTTAGGGTTGATAAATCCCGGTGACGAGGTTATCGTGTTTGCTCCTTTTTATGATTCTTATGAAGCCACTTTATCCATGGCTGGTGCAAATGTAAAAGGCATCACTCTGCGCCCTCCAGATTTCGCTCTACCGATTGAAGAGTTGAAGTCCACCATCTCAAAGAATACTCGTGCCATTCTTTTAAATACTCCTCACAATCCTACCGGAAAGATGTTCACTCGAGAGGAGCTCAATACCATTGCATCTCTTTGCATTGAGAATGATGTTCTGGTTTTCAGTGATGAAGTTTATGATAAGTTGGCATTTGATATGGAGCACATTTCGATTGCTTCTTTGCCTGGAATGTTCGAGCGGACGGTGACAATGAACTCGTTGGGGAAGACATTCTCCTTGACTGGATGGAAAATCGGTTGGGCCATATCACCTCCACACTTAACATGGGGAGTGCGACAGGCACATGCTTTCCTCACTTTTGCAACCTCAAATCCTATGCAGTGGGCTGCTGCAGTAGCTCTAAGAGCACCAGATTCTTATTACATTGAACTGAAGAGAGATTATATGGAAAAGAGAGCTATTTTGGTTGAAGGGTTGAAGGCCGTTGGCTTCAAGGTATTCCCATCTAGTGGAACCTACTTTGTGGTTGTTGATCACACCCCTTTTGGACTTGAAAATGATGTTGCATTTTGCGAATATCTAGTTAAGGAGGTTGGAGTGGTGGCCATTCCTACCAGTGTGTTTTACTTGAATCCAGAAGAGGGAAAGAATCTAGTTCGGTTCACTTTCTGCAAGGATGAAGGAACTCTTAGAGCCGCTGTTGAGAGGATGAAGGAGAAACTTAGAAAATGATCTCCATTCATGATTAAGTTACGTGTTATATTTGATTTGAAGATATTTATCATTCTAAAATCCCAGGTGTAGGTAGGCTTGTAATAACTTGCGGTTGATTAGCTCAACAGTCTGAGTCATTAGTGATAATTTATCCCCCAAGATTGTGTTTTTCTCTCTAAATCTCAACGTTATGATGGGTGTGTACTGTGTGGTCAATGAATAATTGTTTGAAATCATCAGAAAACTTCCCTGAATCTCAACGTGATGATTGGTTTGTATGACCCCAATTTATTTCATTTAGAAGTTGGGAGTGTTATTATTCTCCATGTGGGTAGGCTTCTTATGCATCTCAATCGTATAACATGGTTATTGACATCTCAAGTTTTATTTCTGTTCAGTTGGAAATTAGGAACTTATAAGTCAATAATGAGCACAGATTTGGCGTTTTCCTTAATTTATATATTCAATAACATAAACAAATCAACATAACTAAATAGAAAAGTTACTGCTATGAATATGCTACTGCAATAATTATTTATTCACAAAGAAGTGCTAGCAATGTTGTCTTTGTTTTAGATTTATATTGGGATTAATTAATCCATATAAAAATGGTGTGAGACTTGTCAATTGGGAACCGAGTTATAACGTTTTGACACTCTATTTTCAACACTCATTCTCCTATGGGATGAAATGTAATGACTGTTTAAAAGAAAATGTCAAAAAGAATATTGCTAGCACTGCATCATTTCCAACCAACAAGTGTATCGGCAAACTGCCACTTATCGATTTGGAAGGTGAATTAAATATTTATTTTCTATAAGGTTATCAGATTAAAATGTCCGTGGTAAACCTTAGTTTGGTCTGTGTAGAGGAGTGGATGAATCCTTGGGCTGAGTTTGTAGTTGAAACATAAAATGTCTCGAAAAATAATCATGTAGAGTATCAACTATCAACAACCATATTCCCCAATTTAAAAAAAAAAAAAAAAAAAAAAAAACATATTCCCCGAAGTTAAACATGATGGCCATTCCTAACAATTGATCTTTGAGCCATTGAAATTAATTCAAGTGATCTAAAATAGAAGTCTCTTCCGTATATCTAAAATTCATTGTTTCTTGACTGAAAGGCAAATAAGTACTATCCATAAAGTACTTTAATGTGTCTCATTAGCAATGAGTTTATAAACATTGTCTTTTGTATACTGTCCAATTAAACAAATCATTTGTTGTTCAAAATCCCATTTCTCATCAGACACGGAATCTGGCTTACGAATGGCAAAAACAGGAAGTAGCAAATCCTTCATATATTTCCTTTTAGAAGCGACAGTTTCACTACAGTAAAATTTATGTATGTTACACTCGTAAATATCTTTAGTCGTTTTTCAAATTTTCAAACATTACTCTTTTTTATTTTCTCTTTTTATTTCTCACGACTCCTCTTTCTTCCTCTCATTTTCATATTTTTGTTTTTCTCTTCCTTTCATTTTTAAATTAGAATCCATTTTTTTATATTCCAATTTAAAAATGTATGTTTTCTGTATTATTATTTTTTCTATTGTAGTTAGGGTGCTTAAACTGAGTTCACTTGTATCCAAATCAAATAAATTCACCAAAACTAATGTTAATTCAATTTGTTGAATTCACGTATACATTACTTAGTTTTGAAAAAATATACATATACATTAATTCAGATAATATAAATATATGTTAATTCGACACATTATATTTAAAAATTTAGAAATTTCAAATTACACTTGAATTGAGTTTGTATATATATTAAAAAGGTGAGAAAAAATATGAGCTGAAATTGGGAGAAAAAAAAAACTAGATAAGTATGATTGTTAAATCCATTTGTGTCAGAGCAATGTATAATAAGAAATGTAGGTAGGTGTAGCTAGCAAAAATATTGCCATAAATCATTTATATTTTTATTTTCTTCCATCATTCAAGAACTCAAAACCAATAAGTTTTGATAATAACAAGCATTAGAATTGAATGCATCCACTTGCAATAATTTACAATGGACAAATAAACAAATATAATTTGTAAAATAAACTAGACAATACTAGTATATATAGCAAGAGTTAAAAAGCTCACACACATCAAGAAACACACTTTCAAAATAAAAACCACATATCCAACTATAATCAAAATGGGTGTAGGAATAATGTGAGTTAAGTGCACATATTCGTTCTAACAGTCAAGTTAAATAACACAATCTTACAATACATAATCAAGAGAAGAGATATTTTAATTATATGAACTAAATATCTCACTCCATATTTTGTCAAACAAAAACCTCACACTCCATATCATGAATAACTAATTCAAACTAATGAATTTGAATAATTAGATGTCCCTGGAAAAACTCATGCATGATCAAACTGTTAATGACCCTACAAATACAATTTTATGTTAACTACTTTGAGTGTATGCAAGAATGAATTTCCCTCTTCTTCATTAACCTCACTCTTTTGTTGTCTTAGAATCTCACTCTTCTTCATTCAATAAGTAAAGCACATAATCAGCTTCTAATTTTGAAGCTTTCTCAATATAGAAAACTAAGAATGGATCCCAACAAATAGTAATACATGATCTTTTGACTCGGAAAATTTTACTTCATACCTTAATAATAATTATACTCTTGTCTCACATTTTAATAAAAATTCAATTTTACTATTTTAAAAAAAAAACAAATTTTATGTTTTGAGATATGCATTTGTATTCGAGAAATTTTTTACAAATGTGTTTAGGAATTTTTTTAAAAAAGTTCTGAAATATAAAGTTTGAGTATTTTTAGAAA
>JBBPBT010000811.1:7984980-7995533 GCA_037974875.1 Cicer bijugum | reverse complement strand
TATATACATTTTTTCAAATATAATTCTAATTAATATTATTAATTTATCTTAAAAGATAAAAACTTATTATTGAATACATCACTACAACAATAGATATTTTAGTCTTTTTTATACAAAATAGACACATTAATTATACTATTAAATTTTTTTAATAATAATAAAAATTTATATTTAAATACAAAATGGAGGATTAATATTTATCTATAAAAAATAAATATTAATATGTGTCTTTGAAACATTTGTTAGTGTATTAAAGATAAAAAATTTAGATTAAAAATCATATATTTTAGTTTTTCAAAATATAATTATTATTTTAAAAATCCTTAACATATGAAGAAAAAAAATAGAAAAAGGAACATTAAATATTGATCTGAAGGGAGATGGATATAGATGATGATTGTATTCTATGGGAGAGTCGAGGGAAAGATATACACATAGGATTCTAAGTTGTTAGTAACTTAGTATTGTATGTATGGAGACACAACACTCCACACGCGCAGGTGAAGTATGAACCCATTTGCTTTGCATATGCAAATCACACACACAACAGCTGTTGCTTCTCTGTATTTTTCTGCTAAACCGCGTCATGGGCCCTCCCTCCCTTCATTCGTTATTTCTTAATGTCCCTTTACCCTTTTCTCTCTCTAAACTACGCAAATTTATTATTTATCAAAGTCCCAACTACTTGACTTTTCCACTCTTTTCTTCTATTTTTCATACCTTTTTTTTAGTAACGCTTATCCGATAAATTAACTCCTATTTTTACATATCTCTTTTAATCAATTTTTTATACATAGTTCAATATGACTGTCGGAAACTAAATGTTGGAAAATAATTATATTATCGTATGAATTTAATAATCTGTTAGAAATTTTATGTTGGAAATAAATTTTTATTGTAAATTTAAATGAAAAGAAACTTGCTAAGTCCCACATTAGAAATAAATAATTTTGAAATTTTACATTGGAAAACTCTAGTATTTTGAGTAGTTTCAAATTTATACATACTAAAGTCTCACATTGCTTAGAAAATAAATGTGAGTTTACTTCCATCAAACTATATAATGAGCTTCAAACTATTGTGAAAAAAACACAGTTGGATGTTTTTCCCAACTTTCTCTTTTCTCCCTTTTATATTCTGTTCGCCTAATTTTTAGCCACTTCCCCTCTTTCTGTCCCTTTCGGTTTAGAGCGTTTAGTACCATATTGTGAATGGTTGTTATGCCGTAGTTAAGAGTGGAAACCATATTGTGAATGGTTGTTATGTCGTAGTTAAGAGTAGTTGTAGTACTATATTGCGAATGACTTTAATCGTAAACTTTTTATCTTGGAGACTTCGTGGTTGATATCTTCAGTGGCATAAATTATGATTTTTAAATAGTTTTTTAAACTTAAATTCTAACACTAAATCACTCATGTATTTTCTTTGTTTCTAATTTACCGTGATTTTGTTTGAAACACGTAGAAAACTAAAAGTTCAAACTTTGCTTCTAACAAACTGAAGTGATTGATTCATAAATTTTAGTTAATAATGAATTATTTAGAAGAATACAAATTTAATTCATGAGTTAAATAATTATTGATATTTGATCAAATAGATCCACACCAATTATACATGGAAGAATATGTAATTATAATTATTATTTGTAAGTGTAACATGATGCTTCGACGTTTATTTGTTTGTGTTGGAAAAAAGTATGTTATAGTGTGAATTTAATAAATTGTTGAAGTCCCACATTGGAAAGAAATTTTTTTTTTTGTAAATTTAAGTGGAAAGAAACTTGTTAAGTCCCACATTGGAAATAAATAATTTTGAAATCCCACATTGGAAAACTCTAGTATTTTGAGTAATTTCAAATCTATACATACTAAAGTCTCACATTGCTTAGAAAAGAAATGTGAGTTTACTTCCATCACTATATAAAGAGCATCAAACTATTGTGAAAAACACACCAAAGTTGGATGCTTTTCCCAACTTTCTCTTTTCTCCCTCTTATATTCTGCTCGCCAAATTTCGAGCCACTTCTCCCCTTTCTTTCTGTCCCTTTCGGTTTAGAGCGGTAATTATACCGTAGTCCCTTTCGGTTTAGAGCGGTAATTATACCGTAGTCCCTTTCGGTTTAGAGCGGTAATTATGTCGTAGTCCCTTTCAGTTTAGAGCGGTCGTTGTGCCGTAGTCCCTTCGGTTTTTAGAGCGGTCGTTGTGTCGCAGTCCCTTCGGTTTTTAGAGCGGTCGTTGTGTCGCAGTCCCTTCGGTTTTTAGAGCGGTCGTTGTGCCGCAGTCCCTTCGGTTTTTAGAGCGGTCGTTGTGCCGCAGTCCCTTCGGTTTTTAGAGCGGTCGTTGTGCCGCAGTCCCTTCGGTTTTTAGAGTGGTCGTTGTGCCGTAGTCCCTTCGGTTTTTTGAGCGGTCGTTGTGCCGTAGTCCCTTCGGTTTTTAGAGCGGTCGTTGTGCCGTAGTTATGAGTGGTCATAGCACCATATTGCGTATGACTTTAACCGTCATATTAAGAGTGGCTTTAAGCGCCATATTGAGGGTGTAATTCTAGAACGGTTTTCTACAGTGCAGTAGAACTCCGATACAGTGATCTGGGCTGTTTTATCCTGGGGACTTCGTGGTTGATAGTCTGTCTTGCACAATTTGGGTAGTGCCACGAAACGTCTTAAAGAGAGCGACCTAGTCCGCGACTCAACCCAATAATATCTTCGGTGACATAAATTGTGATTTTTAAATGGTTTTTGAAACTCAAATTCCAACAATTTTAAGACGTTTTATTCTGCCATGTCAACCGAAGATATTACTGGATTTGATTATGTTGTCTCTTCAATAAACTGTTTAAGTTTTGAAGCACAAAAGGATAAGAAAGCTGGAGAATTAACCCATCGGAAAATAATGATAAGAATTATATTCTTAATGGAGTTGCTGATGATCTGTATAACTACTACAGTTCCAGCAATACTGGTAGAGATATTTGAGATGATCTAAATGAGTATGTAGTGAGCTGCTACCCAAAGTATCAGATGGCTGACGACAGATCCGTGGAAGCACACTTCTGTAAAATTCAGAAGATAATTTTTGGGATCATCTATTAAGGTACGTTACTCGTAACATATTTAAATTAAGTGTTGAAATTTAATATGTCTCTTTATGTTTGATTGTTGAAATCAATAAAATGTATCTTTTTGCATACATGTTGTGTGATTTTAATTTTTGACATGTTATATTATGTGATGTGAACCCATTTGATTTCAAAATTAAGTAACTTAGATTTAATTCCAAAGTTATTGCTAAATGATTTTGAAAAATGTGATTTTTTGTAGTCAAACTAAAATAATAAAGAGTTCACATAAATTTGTAGTTAGAGAATATGGGTCTTTATATTTATTACACTTTGATATATGTGAACATTATGGGAAAGTTAACATGAAATGAAAAACAAAAGTGAAAAGTTTGACATGTTAAGAATCTCTATAACTAAAATTGAAAATCAATTTAGTAGAAAGATTAAAAGGTTACAAGTATGATTCTAGTTTGTTTAAATAAGTTTTATAAATTGTCTAGATTTATATGTGGAACAACTGCACCATAATTGATTCATGTGAATGGTAAAGTTGAAAAGAAAGGAAATATAACTCTTATTGAACTAGTTGTTGCTAGTATGCTTAATTATATTGTTGCATGTCATTAGTGTGCAGAAAATATATTGCTTATTTGTTTTGAATAGAGTTCTTAAATCTAAAAACAAAAACATCTCCTTATGAGATAATGAAGAAAAGACAATCGAACTTGTCTTATTTTCAAACATGGGGTGGTCTGACTTATATCAGAATCCCCGATCCCGAGCGAATTAAACTCGCTAGTAGAACCTATGAATGAGAATTCATTTAGGTATGCGGTAAAGAACAAAGCGTATAGGTTTTATGACCTAAATGAAAAAGAGATCATAGAGTCAAATGATGTTGACTTCTATGAAACTAAATTCCTTGTAAAATGGAGAAATAGTGGGGGCAGCGAACCAATTTACGTTCATGTTACAAGAAGCCCTGAAAGCAGCAAACAAGGTGAAACAGAAACTCGAAGAAGTAAGAAAGTCAAAGTTGCTAAAGATTATGGACCAGAATATATGGTCTATAATTTAGAAGACAATCCTACAAATCTTAAAGAAGTTTTGTCATCATTGGATGCAAACAAGAAGCTATAAACGATGAAATGGATTCTCTAGAGTCTAACAAGACCTTACATTTAGTAGACTTGTCTCCTGGTTACAAACTAATAGATTGTAAACGGATTTTGAAAAAGAAACTAAAACCCGATGGATCTATTGATAAGTACAAGGCACGCCTTGTAGCCAAGGGTTTTAGATAAAGAGAAAATATAGATTTCTTCGACACTTTTTTACCAGTCACTAGACTAACATCCATTAGGGTGCTTATATCACTTAGGGTATTCATAACCTGGTGATACACCAAATGGATGTTAAAACAATTTTTTTAAATGGTGACCTAGAAGAAGAAATTTATAAGGAACAACCTAAAGGTTTTGTAATTCATGGACAAGAAGAAAAGGTCTGTAAGTTAGATAAATCTCTATATGGTCTTAAACAAGTTCCTAAGAAATGACATAAAAAGTTTGATAACTTGATTAAATTGAATGAGTTTAAAGTGAAAGAAAGTGACAAATGTATTTACTACGAATTTGAAAATGGCATTTGCACTATCATATGTCTCTATGTAGACGACAAACTCATATTTGATTCAAACTTTCATGCTATAACATTTTGAAATCATTGTTGTGTAACAACTTTGATATGAAAGACCTCAGAGAAGCAAATGTAATCCTGGGAATCAAGATTACTAGGTCAGAAAAGGGAATTTCTTTGGATCAATATCACTATGTTGAAAATATCCTAAAGAAATATAATTACTTTGACTGTAAACCTGCTTGCACACTATACGATCCAAGTGTGAAACTTTTCAAGAACACTGGTGAAGGTGTTAGACAAACTAAATATGCGAGCATCATTGGCAGCCTCAGGTATGCCACTGATTGTACTAGACCCGACATTTCCTATGTTGTGGGATTGTTGTGCAGGTTTACTAGTAGACCTAGTATGGAGCATTGAAACGCTATCGAAAGAGTCATGAGATACCTGAAAAGGACCATGAGTCTTGGATTACATTATCAAAGATTTCCTATAGTCCTTGAAGGATACAATGTTGCTGATTGGAACGTCTTATTAGATGACTCCAAAGCAATCGATGACTATATTTTAATATAGTGAGTGGTGTTGTAACTTCGAAATCGAAGAACAGACGATATTGGCTCAGTCCTTTATGGAGTCTGAAATGATAGTACTAGCTATTGCTACTACTAGTGAAGAAGCAAGCTGGTTGAGATGCTTGCTAGCAGAGATCCCTATATGGGAAAAATCTATGACAGATGTGTTAATCCACTGCGATAGTATCGCGGCTATTGCGAAGATTGAGAATCGTTATTACAACGATAAGAGACGACAAATTTGTCGTAAGCACAACATTGTTAGAAAGTTATTTATTAAATGAGTTGTTATAGTGGATCATGTATGCACTGATGAGAGTTAAGCAAATCCTTTAACGAAAGAATTTAGCTACAGAGAAAGTCATAAATACATCCAAAAGGATGAGACTAATGCCTATAGAGTCACTCATGATGGTAACCCGACCTAAAAGACTGGAGATCCCAAGAATTAGGTTCAATGGGTAATAACAAGTCGTGAAGTGATATGAGATGGACATGTTATTGTAAATTAGAGAAGCATGATTCCTAAAGCGATGATAGGATGAGGTAATAGAAACTCTTAATGAGATCTATACTCTACGTGGAGGGAGTCCCTAGCTATAGGAGTACTCTTGATAGACTCACCTATGTGAATGTGGAAGTGGGGCCGCTTCCTATGGAATTTTGAGGCAGAATTCCTAGAGCGTTCAATATACTGGGATACACGTGCAGGGCCATTAATGCACGGGCTTTTGAGAATACACCCTATGAAAAGGTTGTGTGTGGGTTTGATGTCAGAGATAGAGTTCAAGACTACGAGTCACTCTTGTTGAATCTGAATCTTACTTACTATGCAAAGGTTCAAGACAAGAGACACCTTTGTTTATGCACGATCTTATAGAAGCGTTTGATGCTATTTTAGAAACATTTTTTTAAATTCAAGTGGGGGATTGTTGGAAAAAAGTATGTTATAGTGTGAATTTAATAAATTGTTGAAGTCCCACATTGGAAAGAAATTTTTTTTTGTAAATTTAAGTGGAAAGAAACTTGTTAAGTCCCACATTGAAAAGAAATAATTTTGAAATCCCACATTGGAAAACTCTAGTATTTTGAGTAATTTCAAATCTATACATACTAAAGTCCTACATTGCTTAGAAAAGAAATATGAGTTTACTTCCATCACTATATAAAGAGCATCAAACTATTGTGAAAAACACACCAAAGTTGGATGCTTTTCCCAACTTTCTCTTTTCTCCCTCTTATATTCTGCTCGCCAAATTTCGAGCCACTTCTCCCCTTTCTTTCTGTCCCTTTCGGTTTAGAGCGGTAATTATACCGTAGTCCCTTTCGGTTTAGAGCGGTAATTATACCGTAGTCCCTTTCGGTTTAGAGCGGTAATTATGTCGTAGTCCCTTTCAGTTTAGAGCAGTCGTTGTGCCGTAGTCCCTTCGGTTTTTAGAGTGGTCGTTGTGCCGCAGTCTCTTCGGTTTTTAGAGCGGTCGTTGTGCTGCAGTCCTTTCGGTTTTTAGAGCGGTCGTTGTGCCGCAGTCCCTTCGGTTTTTAGAGCGGTCGTTGTGCCGCAGTCCTTTCGGTTTTTAGAGCGGTCGTTGTGCCGCAGTCCCTTCGGTTTTTAGAGCGGTCGTTGTGCCGTAGTCCTTTCGGTTTTTAGAGCGGTCGTTGTGCCGCAGTCCCTTCGGTTTTTAGAGCGGTCGTTGTGCCGTAGTCCCTTCGGTTTTTAGAGCGGTCATTGTGCCGTAGTTATGAGTGGTCATAGCACCATATTACGAATGACTTTAACCGTCATATTAAGAGTGGCTTTAAGCGCCATATTGAGGGTGTAATTCTAGAACGGTTTTCTACAGTGCAGTAAAACTCCGATACAGTGATCTGGGCTGTTTTATCCTGGGGACTTCGTGGTTGATAGTCTGTCTTGCACAATTTGGGCAGTGCCACGAAACGTCTTAAAGAGAGCGACCTAGTCCGTGACTCAACCCAGTAATATCTTCGGTGACATAAATTGTGATTTTTAAATGGTTTTTGAAACTCAAATTCCAACAGTTTGTTTTCAAACTTTTCTCATCGTTTGAAAAGAAACAATTCCACCCAGACCTAATAGTGCCGCCATATATGTGTCTTCTTATCCCTTGTGTTTATCTCATTTTATTTTAAAATGTGCTTCACATGTATACTTCAGTTGTTTTTACGTTTTTGTTTTCTATTTTGTTGTGGTATTTTATTAATAACTACTTGAGTTGGTACAATAGTTTTATTAAGGAATTTATAAAGACCATTCCCAAAATCAATATCCTTTCAATCTCAATTATAGTTTGTCAACATTCCGTTAGATTGATCAATCAAATACTATATAAATCTTACATTACTCTTAATCAACGACCACACATGTAGAATAAATTAATTTGACTATTAGAATTAAAAGGCAATAATTTTAGGGCTCCAACATAATTTTGACAAGAAACACAATAATTTTATGTGACAACATGTCACATTTACACGTAATAATTATTTATTATCTCATATGGTGAGTCAAAACTTGATAAGTCAAATATCCTATTTTTATACATCTTATTCTTACCGTCAAATATTTTATTTTACATTTTCTCCTGTATGATATTAATGTAGGCACAATTTTGATCTTATTAATTATCTCTTATTACTAATTCGTGTGAGAACTATAAAATCAAATGATATGACTTCTCTAAAATAGAAAATTGATAAAGTAAATAAATAAATGATTAATTATTATTATAACTACATATAATTAATCATACATATACATATAATAGCAATATTAATTTATTTATCAATAATTAATATTAGTTATTTTTATTCTTTAAAATAAATAGTAAATTTAAATGAGTCTAATAAAAAACGAAATAAATATACACAAGTTGCAAGTATGAAAGAATAATTTTTGGTTACTTGTAGGCTTGTAGCAAGGTTTTGAATCGTACACACAAAACCCTATTTTTTGTTTTGAAAAAAATGAAGTGACAACTCATTTTACCAAAATTTTGTTGGGTATAGTACAAACAATCAACTATTTGAAGTTATGTCTTTTTTTTTTTAATTTCCTTTTAAATAATTTAAATTTAAATTTAAATTAATATTGATTTATGAATATCGATTCCACCTTTTTTGTGGTTACCAACAATATTTCAAAAATAAAATATTGTATATTGTAAATTTTTCACAGTTGACGTGCTGGGCGATGCCAGAGCATGCGTAAAATGAAACTATCAAGGGTGGAAAGAACAGTACTGTCGTCAATCCGTACAAGTCCTCTCTTTCCTTCCCCTTTCCGCTGCTGTTACTAATATAAACACGATTGTATATATAGATCAAATTTCAAGACATTTCTCTTCATGAACACATGCCCATTTTTTAAATCAATTAACAACGTATGAAATGAACTTCGTAATTGTTTTAATATTAAAAGTGGCAACTATGGCATTGCAATTTCATATTATATTAAATGATTTCCACATGTTGTTGCTACATTCAAATATTTGTTGTAGTATTTTGTGATCAGATATCTTGAGAGGTAGGCTATGGTTCTTGGATGTTGGAATGAAACTTCACTGCAAATGTGTTTCGTACTTCAAAAAAATAATATTAGTTGTACCTAAGTTGGTTTTTCTTCTCTTGTTACATACTACTTGTACTTTTTATGCATCATATAAGGTTGGAATTACGTCAACATCATACTAAACTTTTTTTTAATAGACTTATATGTAAGATTAAAACAACTAAAGAAATCTATTTGACTAAAAAAGTTGTACTATAAAGTTTGTTAGGCTATATAAATCAACTAAACAGTAAACAAAAAACTTTAGACATATTGGATTAATTTAAGTAAAAGAAAAATATAGCAAATGAATTATTTTAGGCATACTAGACAACCATGGGCCATATCCAACACACATTTTTTCTTTATTATTATAATTTTTTATGTATTATTTATACGTAAAATTTCAAATCATCGAATAAATAAATTGATCTTTAAAATTATATCAGTCTTATTAGTTTCTAAATTTTGTGAATTGACAATACATATTTAAAATCGTAAAATATAAATTAAAATAACTTTTATATAAATTTCTTTTATATGAAATATTATGACATAACACACTAATTACATGTAATCTTATTTCAATATCATTTTATCAAACTAATTTGTCTATAAAATTTAACTATCTCATAAATAAATTTATAAATATTTATAATTGATTGTAGACTAATTACTTAACAAATTAACCCAAAAAAAAAACCTTAATTTCGTAAATAAATTAATTAATATTACAACAACATTATTATATAATTAATATAAATTAATCACATATCTAATTAACATATTACATCATAGTTTGTAACTATAAATATCTTAAAAATTATTTTAAAAATATATTTATCAATTTACAAAATATAAATACCAATTTAACCGACATTAAAATTTCCACGACCAATTTCTTTATTAATTCATCTACCAAAATTTCAAAATAACGCATCGTGTTCCCAAACTATCTTGACCATAAATGTAGGTGCATGTACGTATGCTTGAGCCATTTTTTTATAATGTACCACATCTGTACTTTGGTGTGTCCTAACTGGCCCGTACCAACCGTAGGACCATCCGTACTCCTTAGACAAGGAAAAGATACCTATGAAAACAACAAATAAATAATGCATCCATTGGAAATTGTAACCTTGTAGGGCCAATTTGATTGAATAGCACACAATATATAACCACAACTACCCAAGAGGCCAGCCAGCTAGTGTCCTGCTTGCAAGCATTTGAGGCTATCTAGGTTCTAAAGTTGAGACTAGATCATTCAGATCAAGGGTTGTTGCATTTTTATTTTTAGTTTTCAAAATCAATAATTACACATTACAATTGGGGTACGAGTGAGAATTTTCAGCAGATTGTTAAGGTGTGAGAGGTATGGGCGAAAGTGTAGTCACATATATCAAAATTGGAAGTTTGTTGAGCGATGATGAAGAAAAATCCATGTACTTGTGTGATAATATATATATATATATATATAGAAAGAGAGAGAAGTGTGGGAATCAAATCAAATCTATATAGATATCCATAAAAGAAAACTATGAAACTTCACCGTGAATGAATTTAAATAAATAAAAAAATATAACAATAATTAGAGCCTATTTAATTCAACACAAGAAAAAAAAAAGGTGAAAAGAGATGAAAATTAAATATATGTTTGCTTTATAAAGGAGAAGGGGAAGAAAATTAATTTTAATATCTTTTGTATTTGATTAAA
>JBBPBT010000811.1:7974432-7984558 GCA_037974875.1 Cicer bijugum | reverse complement strand
CAAAAAATAGGTTTAAATTATATAACATAATTAATTGAGGTAAGATAACATGTTCCGTTTAATTAATTATTCTTTTGGTGAATAGTAAAGAATAGAGCGGGTAGACATATTGATCATTTAATAAGTTATAAATGCCACTTAAATTAATTTTTGAATTTTTATAATTAGCAAATATATAATTGAAATTATAAATTAATAATCAAAATAATTTATATTTAAATTTTATGCGTAATTGCAGTTTTGATCCTCTATTTTAGCTGAATCACAAAAATAGTCCATTTATTTTATTTTTTCTTATTTTAGTTCTCAAAACAAAATTTTGGTCTAAAACTTGATATGATATTTTTTTTTACGCTTATTTAAATCACACTATGCCTCAAGATCTTATGCTGCAACAATTATACATAAAAATCTATGATCGTAAATAGTATAGTGTGGTTTAAAGAAATAACATTTCATCAAAAATTTTTTTTTTATCAAAATTCTGTTTGTGATCAAAACTGGAGAGAAAATAATCAAATGAGGGGACTATTTTCATAATTCAGCTAAAATAAGGAGATCAAAATTGTAATTAAGCCAAACTTTTATCACTAGAAATTCTGATATGAAATATTAGTTGAATATTTGATAACTTCCACGTATCTTATATCAATCAACATAAATTAATTTTCTAATGAAATTTAAAATTTTTATTAATAAATTTATCTATAATTAGTCCACAAATAATTACAATTACTCACGAAGTTATCTATGGAATAACAAAATTGCATTGATAAATTTTTCTCTTAAAAGATAACATTAATTGTAAGATTGATATGAATAAGTCATATATTTAATTATATTGCTGCACCAAAATATATCAAAAAAAAAATTCATTTATAGATCATTTGATATTTTACAATTTGAATAATATATTTATTTATTCACAAAATTTAAAAATTAATTTAATTGACAATGAAAAATTTATTAATTCACCCTTAAAGAGTAAAAAGAGTTTACTTTTCTTATAAGTTGATTTATGTGAGTTTTTATATATTTATTTATTTATAGAGACCAAGTTTGTATTTCCAGTCTCCTAGTACTAATTTTTCCTCTCCAGGTTAGATCTGAGTCACTTTGCTTTCGAGTTTCCTTCGGTAATGGCAAAAGGCTTCAACCTAAGTTTAGGAACCCAAATCACTCTAACTTTGTTGATATGCTTCACCATTCTTACCGAAGCCATTTGGTTAAATATCCCAAGTTCGGGAACTAAGTGCGTGTCAGAGGAAATCCAAACACACGTCGTCGTTTTAGCTACTTACTATGTTGTTTCTGATGATATCAAGGGTCACCCGCTTCCTACTATTTCTGCCAAGGTATATTTTTTTCTTCTTCCTTCTTCTCAATTTCATCTAGGTAACTAAATTCAATTATTATTTTTTGTCTTTAGAACTTAATTTGGTCAATTGATTATCGTGCTAACTGCTAACATTGAACTCTTGATTGCAAGTTTCGACTTAAGTAAACATAAGTTGTTTGTAGAAAGTTTGAATCTTCTGCTTTAGATTATAAATTTGATAACGAGGAAAATAGGGATAAAACTAGGACCAAAGTTGTCTTTGTCGTACTTGGTAAATTTAGGATTGAAGTTGTCTTTGTTCTACTTGGCAAATTTAGGACCAAATTTCTTCCTTGTTCATGAAACTGAATCCTGAAAGTTCATATTGACCAGGTCAAACTGAAAACTTTGATATAGACTATAAAGTTAGTATAAATACATACAGTTAGTGTAATACATGCCTACCCTTTTCCCCCAGGTGACATCTCCATATGGAAATAATCTTCACCACAATGAAAATGTCACTCAAGGTCAATTTGCATTTACTTCTACTGAGAGTGGGAACTACGTGGCATGCTTTTGGTTGGATAGTAAAAATCTAGATGGTGCCTCAATCAGCCTTGATTGGAAAACTGGAATCTCTGCCAAAGATTGGGACTCTGTTGCAAAAAAAGAAAAGATAGAGGTAATAGATAAATTTCATTCATTCTCTATCATTCCCTTTGTACTTGTAATATCTATATGGGATTGGGATTTGTTTATACATAAGTGTTTTAATGAAATATTTTTTTTGAACAATGGTTTAAGGGAGTTGAACTTGAGCTAAGGAAACTTGAAGGAGCTGTGGAAGCCATCCACGAGAATCTATTATATTTAAAGAATAGGTAAAATTTCATATGTTCAATGTGATGTTTATTGGGACTGCACTTACACTCTGCACTCAGACACACTATACACTTGTTTTGAGAATTGAGTAATTGAAGGGTTTTGGGGGAGAAAAGAATGATAAGGTGAATGGAATTATCAAAATTTTATTGATCTAAAATTTTATTAGCAAGCAACATAGTCAGCTCATAACTAACTGACTTATGAGCTCCCTGCAGGCTTATGAACTAACTAACTGCTGAGCTAACTGATTCATGAGCCGACTGACTGACCTATAAGCTAACTGACTTATAAGCTTGCTAACCACCGACTAAGCTAATTTTGGATTACACGTTAATGATGTTTGATTTCACATTTCTTTGATCAGGATATTATTATTCTTGATAGAAGTCATTGATGAGAGAAAAGTATAATATGAAAATTGTATTGAATTATGGATAATGATAATCTATGACATCAAGGGATATATAAGGCTTATTAGCTAATGAGAAGAACTAACTTGTGTAGCTAATTGTTAAAACTTAGACTTATTATTATTATTATTAGGCAGTTAAATTATTAGTAGACAGTTTTTATTAATAATAGCTGCCATATGTAACTGCTATGTGCAGTTAGAATAGGAATAAGTTAATTAGGAGAATAAGACATGTTGCTTATAAATAGAAGGGGTGATTGAGAGAAAGGGTATCTTGACAATTGTATTGATTTGGGAGCCTATAAGGCATTGGCAGAGTTCTGGATCTCTCAAATATCCAGAGAACATAACTCTAATATTCATTTAACGACAATATAACAGTTGGTTTCTAACACTAATTCACTAGTGTGACTAACTAATATAACTATCTAACTAGTGTATCTAATACATAATGAAATCTTTCTTAAGTATCAATGATGATGATGATGGGTGGGCTGGAAAATATTATGAGAACAAAATAACTGAGATAATTCATTATGCTTGATTAATACAATTCAAAACATATTATTTTATGGACATTGGTATAGGGAAGCAGACATGAGAGAAGTAAGTGAAGCAACAAATGGCAGAGTTGCTTGGTTCAGTATAATGTCTCTCGGCGTCTGCATTTTGGTTTCGGTGTTGCAGCTGTGGTATCTGAGAAGCTACTTTCGGAAGAAGAAACTCATATAGATTTTATTTTACCTTGTTGTCTTTGTTTGTAACTTAGATACAAATACACAATTTGAGTACAAATGCATACAATCATGTAATTACTAAGCATATGCTTGTATTGGTCTCCCGAGTGCCATGAACATGCTAATGACCCGATGCAATTTTTTTCTCTCACGTATTTGTTCCTTTGATAATTGATACCTATGATATGTGGATTTATATACACATAAATAAATGCATACTAAGTTGTTGGAGATATGATTTTCATTAATCATAAGGCTTGGCATTGCTAGATTTTTGTCAACCTTAAATAGTTTAGTTCCATGTGACTCAATTAATAGATTAGTGGCAGTTTAATGTAACTTGAGTATTGCTAGCAAAAAAATATTTTATACAATGTAAAATAGGAGTTTAATTTATATATAGTGTCAGTATAAAATATTTTATGTATATGTTCCACAATATATTTCCACATCTTCAGATGAATTTATAAACACATACATTTTCATACTCAAATAATTTGACATAACTCGATACATATTTCACACTAAAAGTGTATTCAAATTTAATTCTAATGAAATATAAATTGAGTTTTACCACTTAGCATAGTTATTTAAAAAGTGTATGCATATAATAATAATAATAATAATAATAATAATAATAATAATTATTATTATTATTATTATTATTATTATAATATAGATTGACTTGAAGAAAATGTCATACATTAAAATGTAGAATATGTCGGTTAATTGGTTATACTCGAAAATATTGTTCAAATGTTACAGACAACTCTAGTCAATCTATGTAATTTAAAATTTGTGTATATGTATTTTTTTTAAATATATATATATATATATATATATACTTTTTTGGTTTAAAAAAATTGATTTTTTTTAAAAAATAAATTAAGGAAGTCGTGTTTGTAAATGTAGACTTCCATAAGGAATTCTCCATATGGAAGCCTCCATTTACAAAGACAAATTGTAAGAGAGAAAAAAAAAGTATATTAATATATAGTCTTAAAAAGAGAGTACACCGATAATTTTTTTTTGGAAAATGAGTTATTAATAAAAAAAAACCTAAAAGCAAGATCTTTAAAAATTACCAAATTTTTTGAGCTTCGGTCCAACCATAAAAACATTTGGACCAACTGAGAGAGCTTTTTTTTCATCCTCAAGGTGGATTCAAGTATAATCTAGTGAAACAAAGTTTTTATGCTGTTCAAAACTCCACTTTTATATAGAAGCACTTTTTTTCTGATTGAAAATATGTGTTGCTGTTTTAGATACATGAGGTGAAAAAAGAAGTTTTCCCAATTAATGATATAAATTGTTGTCCAAAGAAGAGTTCAAGAGCAAAAGAGTCAAATACTAAATGTTTGTTCTGGCGGAGAATTTTAGAGAGTAGAGAGAGTTTGTTTTTCTTTTCAAAACTAAAAAAGTCATAATATATTTCTAAGAATCAACGAAGTGTAGGTGAAATGTATATGATAATCATATATAATATTTTTTTTAAAGTTTTAAATATATACTAAAATATAAATTTAATTCTCTATATTTTTCTCTTTGAAAAACTATCGTAGATTTTGTTTGAGAATTTAGAATAGAGGAGAGATGAAGGTTTTGAGGAGAGGAGAATAAAAAAAATAGAGAAAAGTTTTAATTTTTTTTAAAGAATATTTTTGTATGAAATGATAAATAAACGCTTGTGATTAATATAATTTTAATATTGAAAACATTATAACAATATATATTGAATATGAAGAATTTACCAAAGTCCTCAAAAACCCTCCTTTAGTCCAAATTTGGAGTTACCTAATCAAGGGAATTTTGTATTATATTAATAAGAAAATAACCCCCAAAAACTCTCCTTTATCAAAGCTTCAACTCTTTCCACTTCATGATTCCCTTTTTCTTTATTTACAATTTTTATCTCACTATTTTCACATATTCACAAAATTGATCTATTTCAAAAGTTGATAGTTTTAGTCTCTAATTTAAATTTTTAAATTAAAAAAAATGACATTTGACATATTTTAAATGATGTGATATACAATTTATGATATATAATCAGTTATATGTTTACTTATTTATATGTATTAGTTAAATTACAAAAATAAAATTTTTTGAAGTTGAATGTTAAGTTTTTAAAATAATTTTATTGTGATTTTATGTCTTATTCACTCTACATTACCAATTATATATTACATTATTTAAAACATATAACAATTACTTTTTAATTAAAAAATCAAAATAAATAACAAAAATTATTAGATTTAAAAATACAAAGGCCAGTTTCATAAATTAATAAAAATAAAAACACTAAAACTTGGAATTAAATTTTTTTTTTCAAATCCTTTCGTTCTTAACAAAAACATAACTTTTTTTATTTCCCCAAAGCCCCTCCCAACTCCCAAACAGATCATAGAAAGACATTAAGAAATGTTATTACCACTTTTCATTTTAAAATTAAAATTGGGATGTGGCAATAGCATTTGCCAAAACAATCAATTGGGCTTAAGAAACGAGCATTTCCGGTCCATTGAAGAGGTTGGGTTGGGTTTTTAATTAATAGATTTTGACGGGGTATGATTGCGTGTGTCTTCAACTAAGAAAAATGGCGGTGGCACGTGCGGTGGCAGTGTTAGCCGTAGCATCAACTAGACCCTCGGCGGTATTAACCGGTGGTGGTGTACAAACTCAAAGATTTCTCAAATTCAAAGCTCTTTGTTCTTCATCATCTACACCTTCTTCTAGAAAACTTGTCCTTTACTCAAAGCCCGGTTGCTGTTTGTGCGATGGTCTCAAAGAAAAGCTTCAAGCTGCATTCTTACTCTCTGGTCCTGATTCCCTTAGCAACGTCGATTTACAGGCATATCTCTTTTTACTTATCGTAAATTTTGCACTTGAGTATGAATTTGAGGTTTTTGATTTGATGTTGACTTTGTTTATTTTTCAGATAAGGGATATAACGAGCAATCCTGAGTGGGAAAAAGCTTATCAATATGAGATACCTGTGTTGGCTAAAGTTCTCTCTGATGGCACCGAGGTTTGTTATTTCACTCCGAGTACTTCATTTTTGTGTCAGAGTTTATACTGTTTTTTTATGTATTATATTGCTCTTATTTTTTGTTGTTCTAATGTTACACTGCCATTATTTATTTATTATATGTTTTGATTTATGAAGTTTATTTATTGCGTATGGTGTGTGATTGTGCTATGGGATCATGGTACCATAGTCCACTTTGTATGGAGTTACTGAGTTGTGGGCATATGGAATTAATTTGATATAATCTAGAATAACATTATTAGAACTAGGGTTTCTTTGAATTAATTTATTTGAGGGTACTGTTGAGACTGTTTGAGAGTGTTTATGGAAACTGCTTATTAGATGTCCAAAAGTTGTTCTCATTTTATTTTCACAAGAGAACTTATAAGAACAACCCATAGAAACACAGTTTGACTTTTTTTAATCTTTTGTTATAGAAATAGTTTATACATAAATACTTATCTAGTTCAAACTCTAACTGAAATTTTAAATGTATCAAGTATTAAAAATTGACAGTTAAACACTTAAATCCTCAATAAATTTGACAATTGTAAGAAAAAGTTCAGTTACTTATTTAAGTTTCATATTACTTGAAGCCTTGAAATTGACGTTGGAAGACCAATATATTGAGAACTTATAATAAAACTCTGACAAATTTTTTGGAAGTATACATTATTTGTAATCATCTGTTTAATTCCGAAACTTAAACTCTTTCTTATGTAGACTCGAGAGTCTTGTCTTTAAATTTCGCTGTGTAAACCGACCAGTGACTGCACAGACTATGCACAAGGCTAAGGCTCTGTAAATGCTGCAAAGACAAAAGAAAAGGGTCAAACTGAGTGCTTGGCTAAGGAGGACTGAAAATGCACTATCTTTGGCCAGAGGGCCAGAGCATGCCAATATCGTATTGCCAGAGCATGGTTACTTTTGGCTTACATTTTGACTTTTGAAAGTGGGTTTTAAGTGCTATTTTTAAATGTTAACCATGCAGCATGTGTAATCACTGGACTAAGTGAAACAAGCAAGGAAAGGCATTGAAACAATATGACTCTGAGCCTTCTACATTGGAAGAGTGTAAGTAGGGGTTCCTTAGGATTCTTATAGATAAACACCACAGCTAATTTTATTCATTTTGAGTTTAAAAATTAAGAAATCTTGGGCTATATGTCATTTTTCTCTGTTTGCATGCCATGATGGCATAATATATTGTGAAATCCCATATTATCAGGTGCTTTTGATCGAAATTGAATGTAACCTGGTCATCTATGTCATCCATTCTGCAATCTGCATCATCCATTCTGCAATCTGCATCATCCATCCATTTAAGGGTTTCATCTAGATTTTATGTTTGTTTAAATTGACCTGAGGTTAAATAGAATGGAGTATTGAAGCCACAAGGGGCTGTATATTGGTTGCTGCTTGTTCATGGCCTAGATAATTTTTAAGGCTTTGTTCAGGAGTTAATTTAACAGCAAATGGCACTGAACACCCTTGGATTTTTGGGTTCTTTTTATTTCATAGATAAAGATTATGGTTTATGGACCACCCATATGCACTGTTGCTGATGAGGAACTTTTGGGACTTCTATAATTCGGATGATTTATGTATCAAATAAAGGCACAAGCATGTAAAATACAATCAATTACATGTATGCAGACCTAATCCGTAATCACCCACGTTTTATTAATATTTAATGGCACCCATATATTCAATTATTCATGATGTACGCATCAAATTTTAGTTGTAAGATCATACTATTGTGTCTGTTTGCATTGAGTATTTGGGTTAGATGTGTCAATGTATACAAAAGATTTCTATTTGGCTTATTGCAGTCCAAGTCCATACACTGGTTGGATATAGTTAAATGCTGGTCAAGGACCATATAAATTTAGACCTTTCTCTTTTCAAGGTGCTCTGAAATTATTCAGCCATATGTATGAAGGTGTAGCTTATGGAGTATTGAACAAACCAGATCATTATAAGTTTGATATTCCTATTGGTTTTATGGTTTTGGCATCCAACTGTTTGATTCTAATCTGTTCACCCAGTTCAGTTTCAAGACTCCTATGCGTTTGACAACTTGTTTGTAGCTCAGTCAGTTTTTGCATCTTGTGAGTTGGGAGGCGTGTTACCCCATTTGGCTGTTCCATGGCCTTCTTTACAAGTCAGATGTGAGTTTATGGTGCTCATATCATATGGCTGGGATTTCTTATATATAATGTTCATGACCACCTATTAAGTGTTGAAAAGTTAAAGACTCAACATTGAAGGAAAAAAATCAGTAACATACGATGATATTGTTCTGTTTTCCAGGAAACTTTACCACGATTGTCTCCTCGTTTAGGAGTGGAGCTCCTGCAGAAGAAAATAGCTGCTGTGCTGAGGGAACAATAAAGACTTTTTAAGCTCAGGATCCTGAGGCATTACAAATGTTTGCTCTATATCTTTATCATTTAACACCATTTTTTAATTTTATATTTAATTAAATGATTTAGTTCCTTCAAACTCAGGAATTTAATTTAGAGTGAACAACGAAGAGGTATAATATTTCATTTGAAATTCAAGTTGAGATTATGATTATATGCAAACTGTTATGAATATTTAGTAGATGTCCGTTTCAAGTTACATGAGTTAAAGTCTTAATCCTTAATGTTAGTGGAACCCTTAATATTAGTGGATTGCTAATGAGTCATTATGATTAACCACTCATGTACTTGTAAGTTACAAGATGTATGTCTAATAAATAGGACTCATGATAGTGTAAAGGATTGATGTTGAAGAACATAATATAACTCTCACTCTCTCATTATCTGTTTTTTTTTGTAAGGTTAGAGTACTCTAAGAATGGTTTGTGGTTAAGAAGAATGATTTGTAGTTAAACTATCCGTGAAGGATCGCCCAAAGAATGAGTTTTCTTGGACATTGTTATTGAAGAATTAGACCGTGATTAAAGTGTACCGTGATTAAAGTGTACGAGATCTATTTGATCTTAATAGAATTTGAAATAAAAAAAACAGAGAAAATAAGTACATTTTTATAACACTCGAATATGCCCCGAAGTAGTAACATTTGTCATTGAACACAAAATTAGTTGTTGATTAACAAATGTGGAAATTCACATGATACTTTTATTATATATATATATATATATATATATATCAATGTTGTGGTTATGAAAATATAGATTTCCATTTATGTGATTTGATGTATTACATGTGAAAGTAATTAAAAGAAAGTGATAAAAATTCAATGAGTATGATTTATAGTTATGATCTTTGTTTTTCTTAAAAGGGATGAAATATATTGTTATGAATATGATAGTATATTACCTCATATATAATCTACAATCTGGTAATGGTTAATATGTCAAACATAACTTATAATCATGTGATATGGTTATAATCATTTGTAGAAAAATCATTTTATGGGAAAAAGTACAAGGAAGAACATGTGATATGGTTATTTAGTTCTTAAAAAGGTTAGATGTTTTTACGTTCTTATTTCCCTATGTCCTTCCTTATTATTTTCTTCTCTTTATATGTTATTTTAATGTTGTAAAAATGAATGAAATAATAATAATAATAATTATACATGTTATATGTCCAATTTCCTTTAAGGATTACAAATGAATTCAAATCAAGACAAATATTTATGTATATAGAAGAAACATCATTTCACGGGAAGAAAAGTAAGAGAAAAATAGGTATAGTTGGTTAATTCCTTAAGAACTAGATCATTTTATG
>JBBPBT010000811.1:7936107-7947189 GCA_037974875.1 Cicer bijugum | reverse complement strand
TTTTAAAAATTGACATTTCGAACTTGAATTTCCTAAATTTTTTTCGTAATTTAAAATTTTTATTTATCTATTTTTATAAATTATATTAGTTATATATATATATATATATATTAATTTTGTTATTTTAATAAAAATTAAATCATTTTTTTAAAAGAAAAAAATTATTTAATAAATGTCAATTAAAACTTAGATTTACTAAATTATTTTATAATTAAAATTTCTATTTATTTATTTATTATATGAATTTTTATGAATTATAATAATTAATTATATATATAAATTCACTAAAAATTAAATTTTTTTTTGTTTTGTTTTTAAAAAAAACCAGTTGGAAGTCACCATTTGAAAGTCACCATTTGGAAAGTGGCCTTCCATAAGAAATTCGCCATTCCAAATGGCGACTTGTGAGGGTGAAAAAATTGAAAAAAAAAAAAAGGGCAGTTCCGTATATAATTTTGGAAAGGGGGTAGTTACGTATATAATTTTCAGAAAGAGGGCAGTTAAAAAAAAACCCATTTATATATATAAAATAATAAATTTAAAAGTCATATTTGTTATAATTAATATAATTAAATTAAAAATATATATTAATATCATATTTTATATAGAGAGAAAATTATATTTTCTAATATTAAAACAATATTAAATATATTTAATACATATATATAATTTAAAAATATTATAAATATGTATTTGGTCCTTACAATTGTAATCGTTTTTTATTTTGGTCATCGTAAGTTTTTTTATTTGGTTCACATCCCTGCAAATATAGTTTCATTTTAAAATAATCATTCTATTTAACTTTCGTTACAAAAATTGTAACACAATTAAACCTAAATATAATTAAAACATAATGTTTTTAACCTAAAAATAAATCACCAATATGATCAAATTATAACTTTTTTAAACCTAAAATTAACTTTAAATATTTGATTCTTCTCCCTTAAAATTAACAACATCAAAATAGTTTCTTTTGAAATTGTTGGTTTAAGTTTAAAACATCAAAAATGATAGGTTAATTGCAAGATAGCAATATGTATTGTATCATCAAAGATAGTGAAGATATTAAGATAATATCGATGGTTTCTTTTTAAAATAATGGTTCAACATTTTTTTTAGTTTTTACCTTCTATTATAATCTTTTCAAGGTGAAACTTGCTATAGAGATTTCTTGATTGACTTGATTTTCCAATTCGTTGACCAGATTCTTGGTGGAATCGAACTATTGAAAAAATGATAAGTTTGATAATTGATGAATCAAAATTCAATTTATTGATAACAGAAACAACTGGTTCATCGTTTTGAACCAATTCCCAATCACTAGTGTCAATTTCACATTTTTTATCCATGGACGCAACTAATATTGTATTTGGATCCCTAACCCTAATTTACATAGGATTGTAGTTATTTAGGGAAGAAGAATGAAACATTTGCGATTAATTTTAGGTTTTTTTAGGAAAGAAGAATGAAACATGTGGTGTTAATTAATTTTAAGTTAAAAATTGAGGATTTTATTTTTAGGTTAAAAAAAGTTATGTTTTAATTATGTTTATATTTAACGGTGTTACAGTTTTTGTAACGGGAGTTGGATGTAAAAACTATTTTAAAAGGAAACTATATTTGTAGGGACATGAATCAAACAAAAAAATTTACAAGGACCAAAATAAAAAAGAAAATGTTATAATTGTAAGGACCAAAAATATATTTAAACCATTTAAAAATGACAATAACATTACTAGGAGGACAAGTTTGAGTGCGGGGTGAATATTAACACCTCAAACCCATTGTCACCATGGGTTCTAATTTTAGAGAAAATTCACATCTGCACATCCACTCAATCAAAGCAGATTTTCCCTCCTAAATCGAGACAGATTTGGATCGATACTTGTGGTTGCAAATTGTGTTGCCATCCCTACTCACCCTTGTCTATATATGTGGGGTTACTGGAACTACGAACACAAAATTATTTATAATTATGATATTTTATTTTGATAATTTTGCAAATTATATAAGATTAGTGGGAATGCATGTGTGCAATAATTATAAGAAAATCTTCAATAGTGAACTTAATATGGGTTCAATAGATGGGGTCTACCGTGCCACATCATCTTAAAATAACTCATTTATTTTTTACTCCAACTGTGAACTCACATGTTCATTAAATAGAATTCACCACTAACAAATCATTCATTTATTATTATTCGTAAATTAATAGAAAAAAGGTAATTGTAATTAAAGTATCGTTCCTTCATGAGAGAATGGTGATGACATCTTGATAGATCTCTAACAGTAAACTCGCCAAAAATTGAATTTTAAGTAATTATCGCTGGCGGACGAACTCATTTGACTACAGTTGGAGATGCTCTAAATACTTAAAATTTATTATTCTTATATTGTCATATAGTCATGTATATATTATAACATATGATATATTTTATTAGACATTTAAGTTAAGTTAAGTCTCACAATATCAAATTAATATATATATATATATATATATATATTCTTTTAATCTCAATAAACATCATAATTTGATGTTTAGGTAGTTAGACAATCCACAATAATTATTTGGCTTACAATCATAATGTACTTCGTGAATATTCTACTACATTTATAAAATTTAAAATTCATTGTGACATGTATAATTTTGTTTCTCTATCATATTCAATTAAAGATGATTTATCTTTGATTACTAGTAATTGATATTCTAGTCTTAAAATTCATATTATTTTAGCAATGTATTATTGTGGTCCAAGTGAGAAAATGTTAGATTAATGATTTAATTATTCAATTATAAATCGACTTTAACCAATTATTAAGAACTATTATTAATTAAATTATATTAATTAATATTAAATTATGTGTTGAACTTTTGTTGATTGATGTACTTTAACTAATTGAATCATTCTATTAAACACAATTAATGATAGGTTTATGTCCTCGTCCGTTTAACTATCGATAAGTTTTCTCAATCTTATAATCTTAAAAAATGAAGATAGTTCACGATTCATCTTTATTGTTTCAAATTCCATAAATATATTTTATCATTTATTGTAAATAAGATATATATATATAATATGATTTATATATGCTGCTATAGCGAACTTCCATCAATCTAAACTTCATGAATGTAAAAAATTCTAATGGCAGAGAATTTAGTCTAGATACATATAGTGAGCTCGAATCACTACTAAATTCTATCAATCTATTCATGAACATAGAAAATTTAATTAAAAATTGAGGCATAAAGCCTTTCCTTCTTTAGAGTGAAAAAATAAAATAGAAAAACATTAATCATTAGTTTGTTTTTGCTAGTTAGTTGGTTTTGACATGACATCAACTATTAGAAACTATGATTTTATATTCATTGCAGTATAAAACAATATGACTTCTAGTATTCAGAATCATGTGGAACATTAGATTAAGATTGAATAATAAAAAGAATATAAAATTTAAGTTTTATTATATATAATTAAATCTATTAATGAATATAAAAAATCTCTACTATATAGAACCTAAGTATTTAGAACGAGCCCGAAATGATTAAAAGGAAGGTGAATTAGTAAAAAATATTTTACCATCTCCAATTACATATTTTTAATAATAAATTAATAAATGATTAACACTTTAGAAAAAACGAAAAAAATAAAAGGAACATAGAGGAAAGGAGTAATGTACAAGTATATCCTCCTTTTTCTCCCACTTAACCAAAATGCCCTACTTCCAAAAAAATATCCTAAATTGCCCTATTTTTTCTCCACAACATATGGTCGCATGTCCACTGCAGACCTCAATGTTTTGCCACTTCAGATGGTCGCATCCTGGGAATACGACCTTGTATAGAATATTTAATTAATAATAATTACAAAAAGCTAGAAAATAAAAAAGGAATTTCGCCTATACACATCCCCAAGATACGACCAAAGTGGCAAAAAATTGAGATAGTTGGGCATGCGACCATATGTTGTGGAGAAAAAGTAGGCTAATTTAGAATATTTTTTTTGGAAGTGTGACATTTTGGTTAAGTGGGAGAAAAAGGAGAATATACTTGTGCATTACTTAGAGGAACGACGTTGGTGAGGGAGAAAATGGTGAGAACGCGAGACGAAATAAATGTTCAATCCAAATTAAACACGAAACCCGAAATCTGAAACACGTAGATTAAGCTAATAAGTCATGAATCATGAAGTGGGTATCTTCAAATAAATTGATTTGAAAAATTGGACGTTGTATAGACAAGAATTGAATAAAGAATTTGATGCTATACAGTGCCATGAAAATAGGAGCATGATGCGTCATTGAAATAATCACAGAAAAAATGCTTTCGATATTCCCTTATGAATTTTTCAGCTTCTCCCTCACCAACACATTTCCCCTATTACTTTCCGTTTCTTTCTTATTAATTTTTAGTTTTATTTTTGTGTTTTTGTTAGGTATAGTTTTATGTTTTTTAAGGTGTTAACAATTTATTAAATTAATAATTGAAGATGTTAAAAAAAATTACTAACCCACTCACACAATTTTTTTTATCTAAAGGACCAAAAGTATAAAAGTAACGGAATACCAAATTATAATGGTGTAATTAGAAAAAAAAAACTATAATAATAAAAATCAAATTTCATAAATATTAGAGGAATAAAAAACACAATAAATTCTTAAATATATTCAGTAGACATATTCGTAATTAGTAATGAAATATATATATATTTTAATATGTAAAAGATACCGACCAATAAACATATTTGTGATTTTCATTTATTCATAGAAGAGGTAATAAAGTATTATATTCCTTAATTAACGAAAAAAGAAAAAGAAACATATTTTAAGCTATTAATAAATGTGAGGAAGATAGTTGTATAAAAAGAATAAAGGGAAAAAAAGTTGAGGCCTAATTCCATTCCTTCATTTGGTTACTTTGGGGGCATCATGCATATTAGAATATGATACTTGTGGCTCAATTTATACATGTTTATGTTAAGGTTTATATAACTAAAAATTGTGTACTAATTAATATATCGACATCACGAAGTCGTTTCTAATACTTTTTCTTTTTTTAATTTAATTTAATTTCGGATAATTTTATAAAATTCATTCCGACCGTGTCATATATCAAGCACAGTAAATACCACCATGTTAACATAATTTAATTTTTTAAAGAAATGAAATTATTAAAAAGTGGGTTTGTGAAAAATGTTGTTGCTACTGCCAAAGTGTATTCTGACTCACAGCAATTAATTCATTTGAGAGAGGGAATCAAGCAAAGCTTCCCACTAAATAATATAACTTTCATTTCCTATTGACAAAAAGCAAACTTTTTATAAGAGAGGGCTAATCTCATCAAGATACTTATCCAATTGCTCTTTCTAATGAATTTTTTGTCTTAATCATAACTCTGTGTGTTTATAAGGAGGTTCACTTCATACATTTGAGACCATCTCTAACTGTTTTTGTTTTAAAACATTAGCAACATTTTTCATATTTCTTTTGAGTACTAAGAAAATGGACAAAATAGGTAATTCCAATTTTGGAAATAAAATGAGTAAGGCAAGGCCTTATGTGTTAACGGTGGCACTCCAATTCGGGTTTGCAGGAGCATACATATTTTCCATGGCCAGTTTTAAACTCGGAATGAATCGTTTTGTGTTCATTGTCTATCGTAATATTATTGCTGCAATTGCTCTTGCTCCTTTTGCATTGATTTTTGAAAGGTATTTCAATTTGGATCTGTTGCAGTCAGCATTTTAAATTTTAATTTTAATTATTTTTAAATTTAAAATTTGATCTTAAAATTTAGATTGTCGATTCAGATGTATCTAACTGTAATGTAGAAGTTGCGCAACCAATCTCAATCTATTTTATTTGAGTTATGTCATGTTTTCTTTAAGAGCTTCATTTGAGATAGATATACACAAGTGAAATATTGAGAGAACTGACTTTTTTATTAATCACTTTTCTTACAATTTTGCAGGAAAACTAGGCCAAAGATGACAATATCAGTCTTTTTGCAGATAATGGCACTCGCATTTTTGGAGTAATGATTTATAAATCCTATATGGTTTTAGTAATGATTTATAAAAAAGTACTCTTATAAAGATATAGTGATGTGTTATTTCAACGTTAAACTACAGATGTAATTTGTGATATTATATTTGTTAATTTTCATTTTTCACATATTTTTATTTATTTCATATGACGTAACTAAATGAAACTATTTGATATTAAAGTTGGAATATTATTTTTTATTTATTACTCCTCCCTGTTCTTTTTATAAGAGGCTTAAAATTTAATTAATTTTTATTGATTAAATTTTAATTCAATTTACTGTTATAAAAACGAGTAATATTTAAGTGTATGATGGATATAATTTTAAGGAAGATATACGAGATTTTAGAGATAAAAAATTGATTTTAATATCTTTGAACAATTTTTAGTAAAAATAATTTTTCAGTTTATTAATTATAATTTGAAGCTGAAATTTTAAACTTTTATCTCTAAATCAACATTTTCAATTTCAAATATACTCTTACATGAATTTATTGTAATATAAATAACACTTTTATTAAATCTACTCTTCTATTTACTTGATTAAACTAAAAATAAACTGAATCGCTGATCTAATAACTAATATGTATCGCGTAAAATGAAGCACATAAACAAAAATTATCCTTTCAAATTATGATTTTATGATAATGGATCCTAAACTATTTGGTATTATTTTAGGCCAGTGATTGACCAAGGATTCACTTTCTTGGGTATGCAATATACATCTGCTTCATTTGCATCTGCTTTGATGAATGCTGTGCCTTCTGTTACCTTTGTCTTAGCCGTAATTTTCAGGTAACTAAGGTTCCCTTAATAAATGACGGTGATTAGAATAACTTGTTTAATTATTAATGAATGTATGTATAATTAGGAGAGTCTCAGCAAAATACTAATAATATGATGTATAAGTCAATCAGGTTAGAGCGTGTAAAGATTAAGGAGATTAGAAGCATAGCGAAAGTGATTGGAACGTTGGTAACATTTGGAGGAGCATTGATGATGATACTTTACAAAGGCCCACAAATTAGCCTTTTTTATTCTCCAAATACGGCCCATCATCATGCTGGAACTCACGACACGCAAACTCTCAAACATTGGGTCTCTGGAACACTCTTTCTACTATTGGGTTGTGTGGCTTGGTCATCTTTCTTCATTTTACAGGCAATTATTATTTCTAAAATATTTGCTTCTTCAATTTTTATTTTATTCAAATACACATTTATTTATTTATTTATTAAAATTGATCAAAATTGCAGTCGGTAACATTGAAAAAGTATCCGGCAGAAATGTCACTGTCCTCTTTAATATGCTTAGTTGGTGCTATGCAAACCAGCGTGGTGGCGGTGGTGGCGGAGCGTCACTCCGGTGCTGGTGTTTGGGCCATTGGTTGGGACTTTAGACTGTATGGTCCTCTCTACACGGTACCTTCTGCATTCCTTACAAACAATTTTATTTTTTTAGTCTTATTTTTTTTAGATAATTTTCAGTATGACAAATTACTATTGACATGGTATATTTGACTTATAAACTACAACTTTTTGTGTTCAATAAATATGAAAATTACAGGGAATAATTACCTCAGGAATAACGTATTATGTGCAAGGGTTGGTAATGCAAAGCAGAGGCCCAGTATTTTTCACAGCTTTTAATCCTCTTTGTATGATCATTACTTGTGCTTTGGGCTCTTTCCTTTTCGCAGACCAACTCCACTTGGGCAGGTATCTTAATTACTAATCTTGCTCTAATTCTTTCTTATATTATATATTTATTATAATTAAATAATAATATATAGCTTCATTAATTGGTCCTAATCACTTTAATAATTATTTTATTAATCATACTCTTACTTTTTGGATTTCAGTATCATTGGAGCCATCATTATTGCAATAGGTCTTTATTGTGTGGTGTGGGGTAAAGCCAAAGACAATTCAAACACTACGCCAGCATCAACTACAACAATGAAGCAAATAGAGACACAACAACTTCCAATTGCTGCATCTGATCATGTCTAAACAGAATTTATTAATAGTATGCATGCAATAGCTATCTTTATTATTCCAAGCTTGTGGGTTGCACATTTTCAACGGATGTAATCATATTGCTACTACAAGCAGTTTACACGCTCAATTATATATTTCTTTTTTTTTTTTTTTTACTGGAAGTCAATTATATTTATGCTTTCAGAAAGAAAGTATATGAACTTTTTTCACGCGAACATGTTTTGTGTGGATTATCATTTTGTGTTCATCATCCATGTTTTCTTCTTGAATATCTGGTTATCTTACAAAAAAATTTTGTCGAAGATAAAATTAGGCCAAATCTCATTTTATAACCCGATATTGGGTATAAACAGATAAAAGCCCAACCTTATTTTATATTTTTTTTCTTAAGGTTTTTGGATTAAATTTCTCATATCTTCCGAATGTTGGAACTTAAGATTATCTGATGTATTGGCTAATTATTTTTATAATTGTGAATTTTTTTAACTACTTCGAATTCGAAGAATATTAAGTACAACGTGTGAGTATTTTTAAGCTATTGAACTAAAAAAATGAATAAAGTAAAATAACATATGTAAAAAGTTTGTTTGATTGATAGAGTGTCTCTTAAAAATTTACAAGTGTTGGCATTTATATATAAATAATAATCCAATTAACCATAATTGCGACCTATAAAAATGTAGTGTTACTCAACTATTTATGTGGGTAGCGCATGATTGTTAAAACCACTAAAGATATGTGGCGCCTTACGATCCACTTGTGCTTCCTATATCCACGACATGTTTCATTGTAAACATATGTGCTTGCTTTTTTCTAAGATAGCACCTTCATGTCAGTTGCACAAGTATGGTTAGTGGCGGTAAATACATAGAAAACAAGTGTAACTATCAAATTATAAAGTTCTACTAAGCTTTGACCTATTGTTTTATCTTTGCGACATTTTGGGACTTATCTATGTAGACTTGAGAATGATTTGACTGATCATATTCAATAGTTTTTTATTTTCCTAACCTACTCCAACTAATGGAAATTCAGTTGCCCTAAATTTGATTCCTTGCCAATCTCAACTAACAAGTTATTTATTTTTAGGCTCATACACCTCCATCTATTTGTATTAGCACACACAAACACATATAAACAGTCTAACCTTATACCAACGAGATTGAGTATAGAGAAAGAAGATAAACTCATTCAACGTGATAAATCTGAATACCAATATCTGTTGAGAGATGTACCCAAACTTAATCCAACTTTACTTTATTTGTTTATGCCTTGACTTAATTAAAGAATAGTGTTTGATTGTAACTAAAATTTATTCTAACATCTCCTTAGAACAATCCAAGTGACATTAATTGTTGATGGTAACGGTAGTTACAATAGTAATTGTTGCGAGTCAATTCGAATTTTCGAAGTGTGAAATTCCAATGTATGGAAAAAGAGGATGATTAAGGTCTTATAATTTGACATTACGACTTGCACATTCAACTAAGAAGAACGGATTAGGAGTTTCTATAACTCATTGGCTTTGAGGAGTATTGATCTATTTTTGGATGAAGTCAAATTCTCTATCTTATTATTAGATAGACTTGTCGAGAGGTGAAGCACCCCCAAATTTAGGTGATCATGGGAAGAGTTGAAGAATCTCCATCTTGGATGATCATGTGGAGAATTGAAGTATGCCAATCATGTCCTAGTGAGAGGAGAATGAGGATGATCATTTATTGTGTGTGATGTGAATGATATCATTATATAATTATGTTGTAATTGTATTTGAGATAATGAATATAATTATATTAAAATGTTTATGTGGAAGTAGGTAAGAGGTGTCGAATCACATAAATCTTTATATACTCTCAATTACATTTTTTGTAGTTTGTTCTTGTGTGTTCATAAAAAAATCAATTAGTGTGTAAGTCAATAAGTGTGTGCAAAATTTCGTCAATAATAACAAGTGGAGATGAAAACAATGAGTGTAGATCAATTGATTATTTTAAAGGTAATCGTTTTAATTTTCGGTTTTGAAAGTGACTATCAAAACCAAAACATGTTCCGTTAAAATGAGAGTGAGTTGGTTTTTTTACTTAATTTTAAAACAATTTTTCTTTTAAACTCAAGCGAAAAAAAATAAGTTTTATAATTCTTGTTTTTTTAAAAAAATTAACATGTCACCATAGGTAAACATGAACATCACTTTAATAATCATCGACCACCACATCTGACCACCGCCACTACCAACCACTCACATTGAACAACCATCACCACCATCGCCATCACCATAGATCACCCTTCTCTGACCACTGCCACCACCACCGACCACCGTATATGACCTCCATCCACCTCTTATCTCCAACCACCAATTTCCATCACCAACCACCTCCACCAGCATCTGACTCTAGTTAACACCATTGACTATCCACTTTTAACAACTGCCACCACCATCTCTGATCACCCACCTTCGATCACCACCACCACCATCTCTGACACCCACCTTTAACCACCATTTCTTTTGACCATTGCAACCGTCTTTGATAATTCATCACTACTATGACGATCATCTTCCACAAGTATCACTTTCAACTACTACTAAAATTGTTAAATATTTTTTTATATCCATAAATATACAATGTTTCATTTTTAGACCCTCTAGAATTCTTCTTCAAACAATGATCGATCAAATATTTTTTTATCAACAATTTTGGTTGTTGCTTTTAAGTCAACTCATTTATATCATTTGTATTTTTAAATAATATTTTGGAGACATATTTAAAACATTATAAGAATCTTCCATACAATAATTTAGAATTTTATTAACAAAAATGAAATAGATATAAATTTTTAAGTGTTAAATTTTTTTTTAAAAAATCATATTTAATTCATTTCATGTTAAAAAAAATTCTATATTTTTGTCGGAGATATTTTTATAATATTATAAATATTTATGCAAAAAATTATTAAAAAATTCTCAAACAATGCACATGAATTCATGTAAAAACGGAGACCAAAATTGTTTACTAAACATTTGAAAAACCATTGTTTGAAA
>JBBPBT010000811.1:7894153-7915839 GCA_037974875.1 Cicer bijugum | reverse complement strand
TATATATATATATATCAATTAAAATACTTTTAAATATAATATAATTTGAAGATAACAATACAAATATATTTTGACGTAAAATATAATAGTTTAATTTAGACGTCGGTGGTCAATAATGACATGAAATCATAATTTATAGAGATTGAATCTATTTGACTTGTTTCAATTTAGCCAGAAAAAAATAACAAACCAAATTAATTGATTTTGTTTAAATTTTTGAGTTTATTGAATAATCAGTATAATTTTTATATCCTAAATAAAAGTTACAATACACAACATTGGAATTTAAGTTAAACGTATAGTATATTTCTTTAAATATAATAGAGTTTTTGTCTAATTGTCTCATAAAGTTATTTTTCTAAAAAAAAAATCATAGGAATAGCCATTTTTACAATAACAAATTTGTACATAAATGATTTTTTTATTTAAAAAATTATATCCATGGATATGTATTAATTTCCACGATAATTAAAAATTCATTTAATGGATATTCGTTCATATAGACGTAAAATACAAATATCTTTTTGGCACATGAATGGACATCGTTTTGGAGTTTATTTTTCTCAATATCCTCCTTTTGAAAAAATAACACTAAAATACCCCAATTTAAAAAAAAATATATCAAAATGCCCCCTTTTTTTTCCTTTAGTTACAAGTTGCCATTTTGAATGGCGACTTCCTTAAAGAAGCCCGAGTTCCAAATAGTGACTTCCCACTTAATTTTTAAAAAATGAAGCATTTTTGTATATTTTTTTTCAAATGGAAGTATTTTAGTGTTTTTTTTTTAAACAAAAGATATTAAAAAAAAAAAAAAACCCTCGTTTTGGACATGCCAAGCTTTGGTGACTTGACTACTCTCTTGAAGATGGAAGTGAGTTCAGTATTTGACTTGGTTAGTCACAAATTAGGGGATTTGAAACTTGAGGAATGACATAATCTTTTAACTTGGTTTTGATATGACTTCCTATGTTTTCTCTTTAATATATTTCTCATATAAAGAAACATAATAATTAGATCCTCATTACCATCTCTAATACTATCACAAAATTTTCTAGTTTCCTTGACATCATATAATATAGACAACCGAGATGCAATTCAAAATTAATTGTCAACACTGATTTGACTTGAAAAAGATCGATACATGGAAGCATTCTATTCCTTTCCTTAGGTGGAAGAATATGAAGAAGTTGCAAGAATTATCATACGGATGGTTTTTCTGATCAGGAATTTGAGGTATGACTTTTCGGTTTGATGTTTTAATCCTTAGAGTTTGTAGACTTTTGTAATTTAACATGTTCAAGTCTATGTATGTTGTAAGGGTTTAAATACCCATCATACTTTCTTTAATAATAATTTTGCTTATAAATAAAATCTTATAAATCTAAATCTTACATTTATCTCTAAAATTATTCTATAAGTATTAAAAGAGATAAGAGGTTGATCTTTTTTTAAGTACGTAGATGAGATGGTAAATATTCGACATACACAACTGTAGATTTTTATATTTCAATTTAAAATATGATATTTATATGAATAATTTTGACGTTTGTTAGTTGAATTATAATTTAATGCATTTGGATATCAACAAAGCTAATGTAGAGTAGAACTCTCACCATATCAAATTATGTGACTTTGTAAAAAGAAATTGTCTTAAATTATATGTTGTTTTACCATATGAATAAAATATCAATATTATGTATTACTCTCTTCTTTCAATTCTATTAATGTTTCTTGTTCATATAATTAATAAGAGATAATTTTATAGAATAATTCATAATTTTTATTTCTCATACAAAATTAACTATATTTTTTAATTTGTTTAAAATGATCAAAGTGACATAATTTGAGAGGTAGAGAGCATTTATCCTATCTCAAAATAATCGTTTTATTTGTAAAAAATAATTGACCCTTTCCATTTCTAAATTGTTTCTTTTGCATTGTACTCTTTAATTAATGTTATTTATATCATTTTTAATATAATATTTTTTACTACATATTTATGACATTGATAATATATAAATATGTAATAAAAATAATATTTTTTCTTTCAACTATAATTTTTTTAATATATAAAATAATTAAATGATTTGATTATTTTAAGACGGAAGTAAAAATATGAATTTTGGAGTATTTGTTGTTTAATTCATTGATAGTAGTTGATGTAATGCATTCCCAATGGTGGGATTCCACCAAAAAACCATCCTGATTGCTTGATATGGAAATCCAAACACGAAACCACCAACTTTAATTCCTTGGCAATTGGCATGCCCACAATTTTATGCTCCCCGCAATTATTAATTATTAATTGAATAAATAAATTTACAAACAACTATTTCGATATCCACAAGTTTGAAGTCAAACAACTTAGTATATTAGTAATTGATCATAATCATCGGCATATCTAACAAGGCAAATGGTACACATTAGTATATCTTTGTTAATGATAGTTGTTCATCAATAATAGATAACAATGCACCATTATAGATATTCATCCAATTATACTTTGTTTACTATTGGAGTTGTGTCAAGTTGTCAGCAATGATACTTTCATAATTTAATAATAATAAATTTATAATTGTTACCTTTTTTTTATTAATTTACTTTTATTATTTTTAATTATTTATGTAATGAATTTAACATTTAATTATTATTATTATTATGAAAATTTAAGTTCAATTTTATTTTAAATTTAAATTAAAATAATGTATAATAATATTAATTGAAATATTTAAATTAATATTTTAAATTGCAATAAAATAAAATATAAATAAAATATTAATGTATAAATTAAAGTTGTAGGACATAATATAGTTCTTAAGAGTTAAATTGTAAAAAATGAGTGAGTTGCTTTAAAATAATGTAGAACAGTGGACCAAAATAAATTCATCTTGATTTCACTATTAAAATAAAAAATGAATTAGTTATTTTAAGATAATATAACACACTAGACTTTATTTGATGAATGTATATTGAGTTTTGTTGTTGTGGTCTTGTGCTAGGTGTTAATTATAATTGGTTGTAATAAACTTTTGATTAAAGTAGCACATCTTGTGCTTCTTGGTTAGAGTTAATTATATATTTTGGCCTCAATTTTACCTTAAATTTTTGTTATACAGAGTTATGTAATTGACCAAATAAATTCTTAATTGGATATATAATATGAGTCATGAGACATAATACACCCTCTATTATTTATAATGAACGATTTGATTAATAATTTTAAATAGATTATAAAAATGTATAAATAAAAGAGAAATAAGAATATTTTTATTAAGATATTATTTCTTAAATATCAATACATTCACTATTATCATCAATCTAAAATATTAAACTAAAAATAATGTATAATATTTGTAATAATAATTAGAAGATATGATTAAAAAATATAATATTGTATAATAAATTAAAAAAAGTTATTTATATTGGACTATTGTTTTTACAAAATGAATCATACTAGTCTATATGGGACTAAGGAAATATCATTTAGTGGGAGTAGATGTCACACAAATATCTAAATTGTTCCGGAAATTATTTGATGAAAAAGAATAGCTAATGCAAATGCCCCACAGATTGTTTACCTCCTTTTTTTATGCCTTTATTTGTCAAATAAATTATTCTTTTATTTTTTAAACTCTCCCTGTTGTGCAATCATCGAGCACCACATTTTGTGAATTGAAATCGCAAAACAACAATATAGCAATTAAATTAGTCAAGTATTTTTAATGTTGATGCAAAATTATTAAGGGGACTTTTAATGTATGGCACATTGACAAATCATTGAATCTTTTAATCTTTTAATCATGTGATCAAAGATTCAATCTCAAAAAAATTATTAAGGAAGATATTTTTCTAATGTTCATGCAAAATTATTAAGGGGACTTTTAATGTATGGCACATAGACAAATCATTGAATCTTTTAATCATGTGATTAAAGATTCAATCTCAAACCAATGTATATGAAAAATATTTGTTGGAAGAAGTCACTTTGAGATATAACTTAATAACAACAACAAAAATTATTATGTAAGACATTTTTCTACCTAAAAAAATATACATTTTGATTCGATAACAACATGTATGTGATGAATGCACCTGAAAATTTAAAAAGTGTCTATATTTAAAGAGTTTTTTTTTTTTTTCTTAAATGGTACTTATAATTAGGGACATAGATAGTATTGAGGAAAATAAAGAAACACGGAGAAATTTAAATAACACAATTAAATACAAGAAAATAACGTGAAAATTTTAAAATTGACGAAAAAATCACGACTAGAAAATAATATTATATAAATATTATTACAACACATAAACTTCTCACAAATATCCTACACCACTAATACAACCACACTCCAAATAGAATATCTAACCACCTCATAAAACTCTAAAATAAATGAGAAATAAAAAATCATATATTAACTTATAAAGTGTTTTTGAGTGATGCATATTGTAATGAAAAACTAAAGCTATATATATATATATATATATATATATATATATATATATATATAAACCTTGAACTTCATCTTCCATTACAATTCCAAGAGCATGAGATTATCCAATTTCTTCAATTTCAACTAAAACTCAACAATATCCACCTTGATTGAAATTGATGCATCTTTAGTTTCCATAGTCTATACCAACAATCATAGTTCAAAAGAATTATTATACACCACTATATGGTGCAACCTCCATGTTGGCTTTCTTAAAAAATCTTCAACAACCGACATAATTTCACAACGCACCTTGCATCAATGTCAACTAACGCCCATGTGCTAACCTGCTAGCAATAATTGATCATTTTCCACGGCATCACATAAATGTCATGAGGAAACACGTCTCATTTTCAAATAAGATCATCATTTCTGATCATGAGAGAGAGACATTGCTAGCATTTGACTCAAAGTCCTTCTTTGATACCCAAACTTTCTACATTTCCAACATTTTAAAATAATTTCATGATAAAGTATTCCCATAGCAACCTACACTGAGTTTAATGAAGTATTTTCCTCACTTTTCTACCTTTTTTCTTCAGAAATAATGTTCTTGACAACTTCTTAAAACTAAAAGTTTATTTCCCATATATCAAACATGTTTAATATGCCCATAGGAAAATGGAAAAGACCATATGAGTCTTAACATGTTATTTTCATCTTCAATATTCACTCCAATGGTTTCTAATTTAGAGATAATATCATTGAAAGTACTTACATGATCAAATACTTGCATATTTTCATCCATGTGTAAATTATAAAATTGTTCATTCGACGAAAACTAATTTGAGATGGATTTTCTTTGATATAGTCCTTCAAGTTTCTTCCAAAGTTCTTTGGTTGTTGACTTGTCTTGCACATTTTTAAGAAGATTCTTAGCCAAATACAAACGAATTCCCCTTGCAGCTCTAAATCTAATTCCTCCCATTTTTTGTTGTCCATTTTAGAAAGTTTTCCTTTCAGTGCCTTGTGTAACCTCGATTGTATCAACACGTCTTTGATTTATATTTTCTACAACCCAAAATTAATTTTTTCCATCAAATTTCTCTATGTCAAACTTTAAAGCACTTGAGTGTAGCATATCAAAATTGTAAATTGTGCCACATGTAAGTTCCCAGAAAATATAGGTGAGCCATGAAGGACCACTTAATAACCAAGTTTTTCCTTAGCCATAACCTTGTCTAAACAACACTTCTACAATATCAAAATAAGCAAACATATAAATTTAAATAAAACAATCAAACACAAGAAATTAACGTGCAAACTCCTAAACCGGAGAAAAAACCACGACTAGAGAATAACACTAAGTGAAAATTGTTAGAAAACATAAATTTGTCTCAAATTCCTCACACTTCTAATACAATCACGTACACTCTTCAAAGAGAATATCTAAATACCTCACAAAACTCTCAAACAAGAGAGAAAGAAAGAATCCAATATAAATTTGAAGTATTTCTAACTAGTGCGAATTGTAATAAAAACTAGAGCTCTATATATAATTTTAAACTTTTTTTTTATATAATTCTAAATAATGTGTGACTATTCAATTTCCTCAATTTTAATCAAAATTCAATAGATAATACATTGTTCTCATAATCATATTCTAGATTTCATTTAATTTAAAATTAAATAATTATATATATATATACAACACTCAAAGGGAGGGAGGGCTAGGGTTCACGTCTACCCCTTCCTATTATCATGTATATAATAATAGAAATGAAATTGAAAAAATAAAGTTAAATATATTTTAATTTTTAAAATTTATAAGGTACACTTTTAACTTCATTTGAATTATGTCAACTAATTAACCTAAAATGTATGTGATCAAGATGGTAAATGAGATAGAACCACATCACCTCCTAAAAACTTACATTTTTTTTCTCTTCATCTATTAGAATAGTTTTCTACCTATATTTACTTCTTTTTTCATGTTTTATTTATGATTTTGTCATATGAGTGTGACGTTGATTTGTTCGTAATCATGGTATGTCATTTTTTGTTTTCCTATATTGGTACGGTGTTTATGAAGGCACATGAATCATTTTTGGTACCTATTTTGAGCAACGAGCAATGGAGGCTACCATCAAACTTTAATATTTTCTCAACTTACAAATGATTTGTCAACACATGATTGGAAGATCATCTATAGTCGATATGAGCGAACACTAACAAATATATTTTCTGAAGATTAAGGTGACTAGTGGAAGACATTAGTTTGATTGTTAAGATTAAAATTTTGGATAGGTTATTTTTCATTGGTTTCTGCAATTTTTAATTGTATCATTAACTTGTTTATTATTTTCTTGATCATTAAATCTAATTATACTATTTTTTATTTTTTGTATGAATGAAATTTAGTTTTCTTAAAAGAAAAAAAAAACTAACCTCAAAAGTAATTGTAAAGTCACTAGTCGAAAGTAATTCTAAACAATTGTATAAAGTCTCAATTATATGTTATTTTGTGAGCATTAGTTCCCTTTTCTTGTGTGCATTAGACAAATGTAGAGTCTAAACATTTTCACCCTCTAGTTGTAGTTCACATGAGACGTAGAATTTTTTCCAAAAATAATTTTAGAATAATTGCTGATGGTTTAAAACTTTTTTAAATATATATATGCTAACTAGTGTAAAAAATCATTTATGAACAAGAAAACTAATTATAGTATTTTTTGTTTCAAAATAGATGATAAATATCATAATAAATAATTCTGACATTTTATCACTTGAGCTAAAATCTATAGACACATTAATGGTAGCCTTTTCATGGATATATCTAACGTTTAAAATTAGCTACACATTTGTGTCAAAAAAAACATTAGCTAACACATCTAATATTTATTACTTTTTTCTTTTTGGGTCTATAATACTTTAGGGTGGGCAAGGTTGACATCAGTTAGTTAGCATTGGGCCAGAGCCGGTCCAAGAATGAGGCTTAAAGAAATCTTTTAAATGAGACTCTTATACACAGATTTTTAATTGATTTTTATGTACATAATTTAGAGGCACATCGTAGTGCATATATTTGTAAATAGTTTAGTAAAAAAATACATTTGTATATAGTATAAAAATCTGAGACACAATCGTACATTTGTAAATTAATAAACTGTAATTGAACCCAAAAATACATTGAAAAAATTGAGATATATTACACATATAATTTATACATTTGTAAATAATTAAAGTCTCGAGAGTGTGAGATTTTACCCAAAACTAAAAGTGAGAGTGAAGAGTGACATTGAAGAGATGCAGAGCCACACTCAACGCCATTGCACATAGCATAGATGTCATAACAACAATGAGGATCGCATATAGAGATTAGATTTTTAGTAATGAATTTTGTTATTTGCAACATTGAATAATTAAAGCGGTAAAAAAAATCCCTATGATTTAACATTGGAGATTTTAATCATTAATTAATTCATTAATATTTTAAAAATGGTGTCCACATATACAATAACCACTCTTACTTAACATCACATAGGAACATATTTGCTTACGTCACGACCAAGCACTAAACGTAAATTCCATTTGATGGTCAATGAAATTAAACATCTCCCACTTCCCATAACTTAAGCTGAAATTACAATAGGAGGATAATAAAATATATTTATCTAAAGAGCTGCAAAGAAATATCTACCTTACTTTTTAAATTGATTCTATTATAAACATAAAAGAGTATTCTAGTAATTGATCGGAATATGGTTTTGTTTTGGAAAAAATGGATAAGGGAATCTATAAGGTGAAAATTTTAGGTGAGAGAGTTAGTGCCATTAAGTGCCGGTGTTGTGTGAAATTGGGGTTTCTTTTTTTTTTTAAAAAATAATAATAATATTTTTGCTTTTTTGGTCTATATAAAGCACATTTTACGTTTTGATGGTCACCCACAAACTCACAATTCACACAAACAATAGATTTGTGTGTGTATTTTGTGTGTGTCAAATTAAGTTGTGCTTCCAAAGACAAAGAGATCAATGGAGGATCAAAATGATAATGGTAAGTTTAGCAAGCAAATTCGCAAAATGAAACCATACCTTGCTATATTGTCCCTTCAATTTGGTTACTCGGGCATGTACGTCATTACTATGGTTTCTTTCAAACATGGTATGAGCCATTGGATACTATCCGTCTACCGTCATGTTGTGGCTGCTATTATAATAACCCCTTTCGCGTTTGTTCTCGAAAGGTATCTTTCTCTTTTCTTTTTCTCTCTATTTCAATGTCTCTTTTCGTTAATGTTGAGTTAGCAAAAAATAAAAGAAAATCACATTGATATCTAATTTTGATGTCTTTGACACTTAATTGAGACTGATTTTTTTTTATTTATATGTAATTTATGTTAATAATTCAAAAACAAAATTGCATGTCTTTAATTACTATTTTGTGTTCACAATTAAGCTAACAAATTTTCGTTTGAATTATATATCTTTACAGAAAAATAAGGCCAAAGATGACTCTTCCCATCTTCTTGAGGATAGTGGCACTTGGTTTCCTTGAGTAAGGCTCTTGAGGCTCTTTACACATATTATATATTCGAATCATGAATTTGGTTATGTTAATTAGACTCTTCATGGAATATTGGACATTGACAATGTTATTTTAGTATACATGCATGCATGCATAAGTAGCTATACCTACAATATTCCCTTTTCCTAGTATAATTATTTCTTTCGAAGTAGCTTAAAACCCATATTCTTTCTTGTTGGGAGAATGAAAGAAAAAATATTCCTAGGAAATAAAAAAATCCGAAACATTAAAATATAGCTAACTTTGCATTTGATCTATTTTTTTTTTATTTCACTATCTGTGGCATAGTATATATTTCACTAATTTGTTGATAATTTTTTTAATTTATTATTAGTTGTTTATTATTTGAGATTGGATGAAGTCTTTTGTTTTTTTATTGCTTATTTAGTTATGTTATGTAGTTTACTAAAAACGAAATTGTTTGATGAAATTGAGAGAAAAACAATAATTTGCGTAATCAATAACCTCAAACCAATTAGAAATGAGTTTGTTTTGTCTAATTGATCGAAGAAAAAAATGTAGAAATGAGTTACTAATGTCTAATAATGACGTTTTATATTGCCCTGCCTTTTGTAGTGGACTCATCATTATGTGTAAAGTGACAAACCAATAACTCATTAAAAAACGCAATGTCCCCCTCGTGATTTCATTGCTTGCTTATAAGTAACATTATTTCTTGTTGAACCCTCTCATAGTTTAGAGTTTTTTTTTTTTTAGAATAGAATCCAACTTCATTCATTTCACGACACGTCGTTTTTCTTATTAATTAATAATATCATTCGATACTTTAATTTAATTCCCATCTTAAGAGGAAAAATTCGATACATTTCATTTTAAATGGATGGATGATAGAAAATATGGGAATTAACATTAAATGTTTTCATCTTTGTCAAAATAGTGACCTACACAGTTTACTAATCATCTACCAAAACTAATTAATAACCTTTCTCCTATTTAATTTTCCTATTTATTGATAATATATAGTATCTTTAAAATATTCTCGATATATCTCAAAAATATCCTCAAATTAATTTTACTTTTGTTATTTTCAATTATCTAATTTATTGATGTAATATAATACTGAAGTTTTAATTCAAATTATATAAATTATAGGTTGTCAACTATCTTTTTAAATGTGTAATATAACTTATTTTTACTTACAATTCATTCCGTATGGAGTGGTTTGTAAGATATTTTAAGAAGAAACTTGCAAACTTTAAAACAACATGAAGGTTATAAACATAATCAAGTGGCTCAGGTAAACAATTAATTAACAAAAAACTCAAACCATTCTTGCTTAAACAAAACTGAAATAGTAATCACAAATCTACATATCAAAATTAATTTTTTTTCCAAGCCTACGACAACATTATAAAACTAATGTAAGAGTTTTGTCAAATAATATTTTTTTTTAATTAATGAGACGATCTATTATAATTTTCCTATAAATATTTCACCATGACTGTTTAATATTCCCATGAATTAGGAAAAAGGTAGATATTTCAAATACAGTAGTTTATGCAATATACTTTTATCCTATGAATTGTAAAAAGTTACATTACATTTTTTGTATAGCTTGGTAGGTTTTGTTTTTTGCGGCTAAAAGTACTAAATGCATAGATTGAAATTGAAGTAAAATAGTATAATTAATAACTTTTGTTGGTGAAAAAAATCAAACAGGCCAGTGCTAGATCAGAACTTGTACAACATGGGAATGAAGATGACCTCAACAACATTTGCATCTGCCACTGTTAATGTCCTTCCAGCTATTACTTTTATAATGGCACTCACTTTCAGGTAAAAGCTTCAATCATTTCACCATCAAAATAAAAATTAAATTAAAGGAAATGACAACGAGTGTCTTCATCACATTGTTTCAGATATTAAAATACTAAGTTTTTATTAAAAATTAAAATAAATATTTTCTCATATTTAATTTAGAATCCTTAAACGATGTCCTCAAAACATATTCTTAAATTGATTAATGCAGCTCGTGAGCTTACACGGAGAAAAAAAGCAAGCTACCTAGCTAGAATTATGTTCATGGAAAAAAAAATTAGAATCCAATTTTTTTAATATGCAATAATTTTGAAGCCACTTTGCATGGGGCCACTAGTGGACGAATATTGTCTCTTCCTACTATTTTGTCGCATACTCACACACTTTGCAAAGTTCATCTTTAAATTAAATTAAAGCATGATTTAACATTGTCCAAACTCAAATCAAGTTGAGATAAGCAACACATATTTTTCATTCTATGCATATCTAATCGGATTCCTCTAAATTTTTGTATCTTTTATTTACTTTTTAAGATTTATTCTTCATTATTTCAATCAAATCTAATGCAATGGTAACTAATAGTAGTATATTATTCTACTATTAAACTAATCACTTTTTATTACTCAATTGATTAATCAGGTTAGAGTCCGTAAATTGGAGAAAATTTCACAGCGTAGCCAAAGTCATTGGAACGGTTATAACCGTTTCAGGAGCTATGGTTATGACTTTGTACAAAGGTCCTGCCTTTCAGATCATAAAGGGAGGAGGAGCAGTCAACCACCACAGTGGTGCCGCCAACACCGAACCCTCCGACCAAAATTGGGTGATGGGCACAGTAATGCTCATTTCAAGTTGTTGTAGTTGGGCTGGATTCTTTATTTTGCAAGTAAGCATAAAATAAAATAAAATGAGAGATCTACGTTATCTGCAGTCACAACTCACTTCAGCGATCAAGATCAGATGATTCAAATTTTAAATTGATATTTTAAATTTTTTTTTAAAAACAAAATCTATTTTAAAATTTGAATTGTCATATTGATATACATGTGAATTATTAAACTTGAGTAATTAATTTAATAATTTGTGTTGGTACTTTGTGGAAATAGTCATTCACTTTGAAGAAGTACCCAGCAGAGCTCTCACTGACAGCATGGATTTGCTTAATGGGTATTATTGAGGGTTCAATTGCGTCACTTATATTTGAAAGGGACATGAGCGTGTGGGTCATAGGCTGGGACTCCAGGCTTCTTGCTTGTGTTTATTCTGTGAGTACCTTTATTTTTTATAATCCTCATGATTAATTTAATTCAATAAACTAATTAATATTTACTAAAAATATTTGATAATTATATAAACAGGGTGTGATATGCTCTGGAATGGCATATTATGTACAAGGGGTTGTCACTAGAGAACGTGGACCAGTGTTTGTAACTTCTTTCAGTCCACTTTGTATGATTATCACCGCTGCATTGGGTTCTCTTGTCTTAGCTGAATTAGTTCATCTTGGAAGGTAAAAATGTGTAACATACATACAAATATTAGAGATAAAAAATTTAATCAAATTCAATTATCATATCTATTTTTTTTTTATTTATAGTGTGTTTGGAGCTATTCTCATTGTAATTGGTCTATACACTGTGGTATGGGGGAAAAGCAAAGATCGTTGTGACAACACAATAGAGACAGGGAAATTAAGTGAAGGACAAGATCAATTGCCAATTAAGGATGGTACAAAATCAGAGACAGAAAATTTTGATGGCATTGAGATTAATGTTCCTGCTGAAAAGTTAAAAAAAGGATCAGCAAAAAATGTTCCAACACAAGCATGAATCATGATGATGAAGTTCCAATAGGAATAGTGTCATATATAAATTTTTCCTATCTGCTAGAGGTTATGAAAGATTTTCTGCGGTGTGAAAATCTTTTTCAATATACCTGAGCCTAAGTAACTTTACTTTTATTTTTTTTTTTACCTTAATGTTTTCTTGAAGTATAATATTGTGAATCAAATAATGCAATAATAATAATGCTTTTGTCTCTGTTTTTGTCCTTTCCAATAATTTTTCTTTTCGCATGTTGAGCTACTTATCTAATGATATGTGCTTCTTAACCAAATATTCTATATGTATAATAGTACCACTGAACACTACGAATCTTATTCCTAAAAGAATCAACAAAAGTCAAACGAATCTATCACTATTTTCTTGTATAAACTTAATAGAGAAAATCAATTTAATTTATTTTTTCAGTATAATTCATTTTAACACGTGCTCTACATATTCAGAATAAATTCGCAATATATATTCAATTGATTTGTAAGACATTCCAAGAAAAAAAAAATAAAAACAAGAAAAAATTAGAATATATGTAAATTAACTTTATAATGAAAACATTATTATATTTTTTTAGCCGTTTGAGATAATAATCACATAATAAATAATTATGATGAACTATTTGTATAAATAGTACACATTTATTTGTACACCTATAAGGTGTACACTAAATATTTTTGTTTATTTTATATTTAATTTGCAAGTTGTAAAGGGGATAAGAAGAGTTACATAGTTAGAATTTAATGATTGATCGATGACGATGATTCTATTATGCCATGCATGAGAGGTCGTTCTTTAACTATATATGCAAAATATTCGAGGATGGTTTTGGTACAAAATATTGTAGGATTTTACAATGTGGTTTGTGTGTCATCAGCTCACTAATGGGAAGATTCTAGACAAGGAGAATCAAATAATTCAGATTCCTTGAAACTTACTTCTGTTTCAAAGATCCCCTGCCAAGGACCTACAACCCCACAAGACAAATATTCCTACTAAATTATCATAATCATAATCATAATCATGCATATATACAAACACTATAAAAATAATTTTAAACCTAGAGGACTTAATTATTTTAGTTTATGCTTTATAATAAAGTTTGTAACATGATGAATGTTTGTGTGTTGCAATGTGATTGGTATGATCGATCACATGGATTATTATATTTCCAACTTCCCTTGTTGACGCTAAGACCAACAATTTTTACTGTTAGTTGTGTCCGTGTCATCTCCAACTTCTTTGTGTTCCATTGGAAGTTGCCAAATCAAGATATCTACATATATATCCAATACAAAAACAGATTTGTATAAAAATAACTTGCAAAACTTGTTAATATATATCTGTATAGTCAACCCTCGAATTGATCCTAAGTACTATTACTTTAAGTAATTTAAGATCATACATTGAATTTTGGCATTTAATTGTGAAAATATTTGAGACATCTTGAATTTATGTACTATTTTTTCCGAAATAAGCTAGCAACTTAATTTTTGTTCTATCATTTTACATTATCTAATACCTTAATCACTCTTTCCAATGTTATTTACAAATATAACATGCCTTTAAAGTACATATTTTACACATTTTATAATGATCAATCGAGTACAATTGCACAACCATAAAGTTTGATCAATGTTTCTCAACAATATCACCGACACTCCAACTTATAGTTTAAACATGTGATTTGGAATATCAGAAACCATAATAGTATATAAAAATTCTGGTGTATGCACATCATTAAGGTAATCCACACAAAATATATAATCATTAATAACAACAATAGTATTCTTCTAGGTGAATATAGCTTTGTGTAGAAAGAAAAAAAAATGATAGATCATTCATGTTTTCAAGAACGTACGATGAGTAGATAGCATGACAATAGATGAGATTGAGTCACCTGACCTTTTTATGAACAAACCATCTCTAAATTCTGTTGGAGATAATTCAAAATGATGTAGTTAAAATGTAGTTAGAAGTTGGTTAAGTTGGTTGATGTAAAACAGCCACAAAACTACTGCTATAAAAGGCTAAGATCAATCCATAAGAGTGTGTGTGTAATGCTGTAACAGAAGAGTGAGAAGATCAATCTGCAGAGTAAAAAAACAATCTTTTGCAGAACCAGATCAATCTCCATTTTCTGTTTTCTCTATTTTCTTCTCTTTTCTTCTCAATTCCAATCCTCTCAATTATACAACCTGTTCCAACAAATGGCATCAAGAGCTTGGGTTCTAGACCTTGGGAAACACGAGTGAAAGTATGAGGGGGAATCAAAATTGGGAAACACAAGTGTGAATGAAAGAAAAAAAGAAGAAATGAATGGAGGAGGATTTCCATCGAATTGGCTAATTCTGGATGGGAAGAACTGGGAGAGGTGGTCTGCATCAATGAGATCGTTGTTGGGAGCTCAAGAAGTGTTTGAGATTGTTCAAGATGGATATGAACAACTTGGTGTGAATCCAACGGAAAGACAACAAACAACTTTCAAAAATTGCAAGAAAAGGGATTGCAAGGCATTGTTTTACATCCAACAAAGTGTGGATTCAAACAATTTTGAAAGGATCTCAAAGGTATCTACAGCAAAAGAGGCATGGGACATCTTGGTGAAGTATTACACAGGTGATGAAAAAACCAAGAAAGTGAAGCTCCAAATGCTAAGAAGGCAATATGAATTGTTGCAGATGAAAGAAGATGAAAGTGTGGCAGATTACTTCAACCGTGTGCAGGTTGTTGTTAATCAGATGAGAACAAATGGTGAATCATTAATTGAAGTGACAGTTATTGAAAAGATTCTTAGAACGTTAACACAAACGTATGATCACATAGTTGTGGCAATTGAAGAATCAAAGGATCTTGATAAGATGAAGATGGAGGATTTGCAAGGCTCTCTTGAAGCTCATGAACTGAGATTAAGAGAAAGGTGTGCAGCAACCTCAATATCACAAGTGCAGGCCTTGCAGGCTCAAGTTAGCAAGAAGACCAATCAAGGTGAAGTGAAGCACAAGAAAGGCAATGGTAATTTCAAGTGGTACAAGAAGTATGATTATGATGAAGAGACGGATGATTCCGATGAAGGGTCTAGAAGTTCAAGAGATCATAATAAAAGTAACAACAGCAGCAAGAATTTGAATGGCAAGAAGAAATTTAACAAGAAAGAAATTCAATGTTACAATTGTCAAAAATGGAGGTATTTTGCAAATGAGTGCAAATCCAAGAAAGTCCAAAGAGAGGATGATGATGCTCAAATGGCAGTTGAGGATTCAGATTCAGATTCAGATGATGTGTTATTGATGGCAATAGCAAACGAAGATCGCTCCGGAAAAAGTGTTAAAAACAAAGATCGTTCTGGAAAAAGTGTTGAAAGCAAAGATCGTTCTGGAAAAGATGGCAGCAAAGTAACTGCAGAAGGAGTAGGAAATGTGTTGATTCAAAAGAAAAATGGCAAGCAATATTCCATATGTAATGTGTTGTATGTGCCAAGAATGAAGAACAATCTGTTAAGTCTTGGACAACTACTTGAAAATGGATATTCAATGAAGATGAAGCATGGTGAAATAAAGATGTTTGATAGTGAAAACAAGTTTGTATTGAAGGCACCATTGTCTAGAAACAGAACCTTCAAAACAAGATTGTCAAATAGATCCTTAAGAATGATGGAGGTTGAAGGATTGGATGAGATGTTGAATCCAAGTGAATGTGATGTTAGTACCCCCCCAGCTATTCAACCTCACACAGCTTGTAGAACTACAAATAAATGGAAAATAATCAATCCCAAAGTAAGAGCAAGAGTTGTTGTAGGCGATGTTGAGCAAGGGAACAAACATGTTAATGTTCCAGCCACTCTTTCTATTGTACCAAGGAACAAAAGAAAGGTCCCTGCAATTTCTATTTGCAGAAAGAAGGAAGCGATTGGGCTAGATGATGATAGTGATGATGGTAAGAGTGAGGTACAAGGAAAGCTAGTAGATGCAACTAGGACTCATGTTGCAGCTCATAGCAATAAGGCAAGAGTTGTTGAATGTTTGGCTTGCAACAAGGCTGATTTGCAGCAGCTGTACAAATTGTTGGGAGATGACATGAAGGTGATAACAGGGATGAAATCTGAAGTATTGAAGACTGCAATTGGTCAAGGCGGCAAAGGGAAAAAGGCTGATGCATTGTTAACCATGAGTGTCGTGAGTGAAGAAGGCATGATTTCGGCGAAAAGTGCAGCTTGTGAGAGATTGTTGAATCAAAGAGCTGAGATAAAGATGAAGTCTAAGAAGATCAAGGACTGTTGGAATATATCTGCAAAGTGCATGAAAATGTGCTATCGGTGTGGTGAAGAAGGACATTTTGCTCAAAAATGCGCAAGACATTCAAGTGTTCATAGAAAAAGCAATCATTTGGAAACAAGTTTTCACTTATTAAGCGATCAAGTGATGAAAGGAATTATGAGATTAGAGGACTGCAGTATGAGTGATCAAAAGGAAGGCATCCTAACTAAAAGCTTGAAGAGGGTGAAGTTCAAATAGATTAGGAACAATCTTGTATTAATGTCAATTGAATCATTTTGAATTAGGGGGCATGTTGGAGATAATTCAAAATGATGTAGTTAAAATGTAGTTAGAAGTTAGTTAGAAGTTGGTTAAGTTGGTTGATGTAAAACAGCCACAAAACTACTGTTATAAAAGGCTAAGATCAATCCATAAGAGTGTGTGTGTAATGCTGTAACAAAAGAGTGAGAAGATCAATCTGCAGAATAAAAGAACAATCTTTTGCAGAACCAGATCAATCTTAAGATCAATCTCCATTTTCTGTTTTCTCTATTTTCTTCTCTTTTCTTCTGAATTCCAATTCCTCTCAATTATACAACTTGTTCCAACAAATTCAAGATTGATTTTAAAAAAGATCACAATTTAAACTCCTATTCTTTGTGATTATTATTTATAAAATGGTTTGGTTTATGGTTGTCTTAGAAATTCAGTGGCCAATTACATAATGTGAATAGATGATTTAGTTGGTGATTAATTACAGAATATGAATAGATGATTTACTTTTATCATGTTGAAAGGAAGAAAAATGGCATTAAGTGATGCGATGTAATGTGAATACTTATATAAAAGTTGTTAGATTAAAAAAAAAAATATTATAAATAAAATGATGAAATAATTCAATTATTATAAAAATTATAAAATGAGATACTAGATTCTTTTTGAAATCTCTTGCTGTCATAATATCGTCTTGTAAGTGGTGCTTATGTCATAAAATTCCATTTCCTCTCATCATGGAAAAATAGCACAATGAAGAGAATCAAATTCCATTAAATTCCGCCAACTTAGGCACTTAGTATATATCTTCTTGCTACTTTACATAATAACATCGCGATACATGTACATGATTCATCCCTCCCAAAATTTGTTATTAAATGTATTTTTTATTTATTTTTTTTTATTTTGCTTTAAATTAATTTTTAGTTTTTATATTTTTTAAATTAGACTTTCGGTCTAAGTTTTACAACTCTGTGATTTTTTTTTTCCCTTCGTTTCTTATAATATTACATTTTTAATTATGAGTAACAGGGATATATATAAATAAACTGAATTCATGTTAATAATTAATATCCTTTTACTTATTTCTTTTATTTGATAAAACTTTACGGTTGTATTTGTTCGTAACGACGGACGCGAATATTTGTGAAAAAAATAATAAAAGTATTGAACACAATTATATTTTATCTATTTCAGTGTGTCAGATTATTATTATATCATTATTAATTATACTATATCATGAAAAATGATAAAAACTAATCAAATCTCATAAATTATAAAATAGAAGCCTAAAAATCTAATTTTAGAAATAAATAATAAAAGTTAATTTTAAACAAAATAAAAGATAAAAAGTACTTTGAAATAATTTATTTTCAATAGGCAAAAACATATATTCTATAAGCTTTTACTGAAATATATAATTTGATGATAAAAAAATTCAAAATATAGAAGTATTTATAATTTATAATTTTGCTTATGTACTTTCATATTTGAAAAATGTATGTTTTTTTATTTTCAATACTGTTAAAACTATTTTTTAAAGTATATAACTAAAAAATAATTCAACCATTTCTAATGCGATTACACATTTTATATTTTATGATCCATTAGATTCCTTGTTTGTCATGCCTTTCAGCTATAGCGTCTGTTTTCAACCGATAGCCCGGAGTCCCATATGCAAAGCTACATTTTGTGTTATTGTGTAATTGTGTTATGTAATGTGATATGTAATGTGTTATCTAATATATAGTTGGAGAATATTTTGAAATGGACTTCAATTTTTGGATTAATGATTAAATGTAGTTGTTTTATTGGTGATGGTTGTCATAGACTTTAAACTCTTCATTGGAGTGATTTGTCTATACACATTCTAACGATCAAGTGAGAGATTTTTAAAGTTAAAATTTAATGTATCTTTTTTCTACATCAGTTATAATTTTTTTAATGACATATCTTATAGATTATAGAATAATTATATTAGAGTTGACAGAGAGATGGTCTGTGATTCTTGGATTACCCTATAATATATGACACAGACACTTTTTAACGTGAAATGGTCAATGTCATCTAATAATTGTAATTACCTTTTTAACGTGAGATGGTCAATATTATCTAATAATTGTAATTACGGTTTAATTGTCATCAAATGGCGAATCACGAAGAAACAAGTAAACTATTGTGGTGTGTCAAATCTAGATTTGTATGCTTTGCAGTGATTGATTATACTTCGAGAACCTTCCATCATCATGCGTCTTGTGTCGGGTGATCCGAATTTGGCCCATTAGAGTTGTAGATTGAGTCGCTCTAATATGAATTACGTCAAAAAATAAAAAGTAAAGTACTTTGTATTTTAAAATAAACTAATCAATAAATTTAAATATAAAAATCACATTTATTAATAAAAATAATAAATTTTATCTTTAAGATAAATCAATTTTTAAAATATAATATATGTTTGAATGAATCATCTTATAGAAAATTTTGCATTCTAATATACATAGGACTGATATATAATTTGTAAAACTACTAATTGATATATATATATATATATATATATATATATATATATATATATATATATATCACATAAAATTAATCACTTAAACCTTACACATAGCATAAAAAATCTCAAGGATGAATCTGATTGTAATACAAAACACAGATCTAGGTCGGTGGTGATAGATTCTTACTGCCGCAATAAATTAGATTCTAACATAATCATAAATAGTTATGACACTAAAAGATGGATTATTGGAGTTTGGGGTCTCACTTTTATGAATTTCATTTTATATTAGTGCTACTTTATTTTCTCGAATGTCCTTTTAAATAAAGGTTAGTAAACGTGATACACTAATATGTGCCGTCCATAGTTATCTAGCAACTTCACACACATCATTGCTAAGTTTTCCTGTTTGGGAATTCTTCATAGGACAAGTGGTCGACCGTCATTTCCAACTTATTTTGATCCCATTAATTGGAAGCTACAAATCAAATATTGCTTGCAAGTTAGTACTATGTGCCTTAGTGGCTGGTAGGTCCAAATTTCCAAGCTAGCACTTATCAATTTCGCCAACACTTCTATCACTTTTTCTTCCTCCCTTTTAATAAACTTTCATATTCAACAACACCTTAATTGGAAACATGTTAGTGATTTATTATTTGGAGTGTCAATTTGTTATTCTTTTTACGTAACGGATGTACTTGTACAATCATAAAGTATGGAAGAAAACCATAGTCTTGTGAAAATCGAACTATGTTTATTTCTAAATATATGATTATTTTGTCATGAGAATTAAAAAGGTCACATCGTATTAAATCTATTGATAAATTGTATGTTTTTATAGGTTTATAAAACAGAATTGATTTTTTTATGTCAAAAAAATTATTAATTAATATTTTTATTAGAGTATTTTTATTGTATATTTCAAATAAATATGTAATATAAATAGAGCTACATAGATAAATAAATATATAATGCATTCGAAGATTTAAAAGATATTTATATGAAGGGAAAGAAAAAAAATGTTTAAAAGAATTTTATATTTAAAGATAGATATAGTATCAATTTAAAAAAGTAGATTTAATTTTACTCACATGTTATACATTTTTAAAACTATAATCACACTTTCGTTTTTAATTATTGACTAATCATATTAAAATACAAAAATAATTCTTTATTAAAAAAATCAGTGACTTTCTTGAACTTTCTTGAGTTTCACTTCCACGTGAAAATCACTAATATAGTGTTTTTTTTTTTTTTACAGAACTAATATATTGTTTATTCATCAATCTAGAAGTGAATTAGACTTTTTCCAATAAAAATAAGTATTTTCATCTAATACCACCAAGTTCACCAGCACTAGTACACACTCTCTCCACCTTTTAAATTAGACTTAGCCAATTATCCTACAAAAATACTAATAATATTTTCAAATTCAATCATATTTTCACATATTTACACGATTATTTTTTTTTAGATTATTATTAAATCTTTAATTGAGTAACTTTTTTAATAAGCAAATGTTATCAATAGAAGTACCTACTTCAACCTCTTAAAAACGATCAAAAGTGACTTTTAGACAACCAAAAGTTCATTAAACCAATGAGAAAAATGAAGTCCACAAATTTACCTACAACTAGCTCCGTGAGATTAATTTTACTTGAAAAATGATTCAATTAATCGAAACAAAATGCAGTTACTCAAGAGTCAATGGAGTGGTTCTTTTTATGCAATAAAGGATCAACTATCTATTATTTTTTAATTTTTATTTTATTTTTATAAAAGAATAATCTTTAATTTAATAAATAAAAAATATTTTAAAAAAATAAAATTATATTAATAAAATCAAATAAAATATATCTAATAAAAATTAAATAAAAGTTAATAATACGTTATATTATTTTAACAATTTCATCTTATTTTGCAGATTAAGTAGCAATTTAATTATATTTTCTTAGTAATTATTTTCTATATTTTCTCTGGATCTAATAAATAAAAAGTAATTAAAAAATTATATTAATAAATCAAA
>JBBPBT010000811.1:7865675-7891742 GCA_037974875.1 Cicer bijugum | reverse complement strand
AGAGAAATTATAGTACACAATCAAATACAAAATAATTTGAAACTCCTAAGTAGGAGAAAAAAAATATTACTGTTGTAGTCTAATAACAAAATATGTATCATATGTACACCCACACTCTTTGAACTAAATATTTGAACAAATATTTAGCAATATGAATTTTCTTCAATATTTTTTTTTATTTCAATCAAACTCCAACGAAAAAGTTATTATTATGTAATAAGTTATACCTTTTATTACTTTATTACTAGTATAATTATTATCTTGATTCATGACATTTAATTTGGTGGTAGAATCACATTTAAATTAATAATATCGACGTCTACTCTTTTCAAGTTTTTTTAGAAGCTCGTTAAGTTATTTTTGTTAGTCAAAGCTCTTTAAGTTAAGCCTTTACAAATTATTATTGATATGATTGTACTAAAAAAAAGGGGGGGGGGTGGGTTCCGTGCGTAATAATAGTGATATATGAATATGATAGTTTACTAAAACAATCCACTTTTCATTTAAATACCATTCGTACGAAAGCTAGCCATGAGGCTACTAAAAATAATATATATACCACTTCAAAAGTAAGAAAAATTGGATGTTACATTTATACAATTACATGCACTTGCACCACTTAAAAAGAGACGGAGATAGAAACAAACAAAGAAAGTAAACCTTGAATAGTTTAAATTTTCAAAAGATTATGACACTTTTATAATGTGATTCAAAAGAGACAACAACTTTTAAAAAGTAGACAGAATTAAATGCAATCAAGCAGCATATATAAAAAATCGCAATCAACCACTTAAATTTAGCTACTTGCAATGTTAGCATGTGTGTCATAAGTTAGTTGTGTGGTTTGAAGGAGTTAGACTGATAAAACAGGTAATAAATTCAACTCTAATAAAATTAATAACTAATTATTAATATTTTCTTTTAAAAAATAATAAAAATTAAATTAAATAACTTGCACTATTGATAAGCACAACTATACGAGCATATTAAAAGAAGGGTTAAAGAAATTAATGATGTTCTCGTATATGTAATCTTGTAAAAATCTTTAAGTTGTTTGTAATTTATAATTTTCTAATTTGTCATGTGAAACTTAACATATATTCCATCTTGTTACAAATATAAACAAAAGTTAAAATATATTTAGTTTAAAAATTTAGACCAGATACATTTTGATTTTTAATTATATTTATAACCAAAGATAATATTATATAAAAAATGCTTATTAAAATATAATTTACTTGGAAGGAATTTTTTGGACTTGCTTATATTTTAGAGGTGTAACGAGATGGGCTTGGAAAGCTCAATTCCGAAGTTTACTTGATGCGACCCAAATATGAACATAAGACCAATTGCTCTGAGTTCAATAAAATGTGATCAGAAACCAAACCCCTAATATTAAGGGCTTGTTTGAATTAATTTCCAAAACCTCTATTTTAGTTTTTGAAAATTGAAAAACAAAAAATTTGGTTGAATACATGGTTTTGAAAAATTACTTTCAAAAACTATTTTTTATTTTGTCATTTTTAAAATCAAAAAACCAAAACAACTTTTACATATTTTATTTTTTGCTATTCACTTTTTTAGAATTTACAAAGACACGCAGAACTTGTTGTTTTCATTAATGGCAAAATGGAAATATTGAATAACCTTGAATTTTCTTTAAAATAATGATGTAGTAAATTAAGTGGCATGCATACATGTGTGGTGACCTAAGAAAACTGCGTTTGTTAATTTGTTTATGTAGATTTTTATTACTAATACCACAACATATAATTACGTAATTGGTTGAAAAAAAAATTTAAATATTATTTTTTATTTGAATTTTTCTGCTTAATGATAAGGATTGATTGAAATATTAAGTTCTAATTCAATTTAAAAATGTCAACATTATTAAATTAAATATTTTGTATTAGATTTGAATCTAATGGTAGTATTTATTATCTATAAACAACAAAAATTGTGAAACGAATTAAATTTGAATGCTAACTTAACCAAAAACACATTCGGTTTCAACCAACCAGATGATATTTTAGGTTCGAATTCAATAAGGTATTCTTTAAGTAGAAAAATAAAACAGAGTAGAGGTGCACAGGATTATACACAATAATAAAATGCAAGCATTTAGACAAATATAATGTCTTAAGCAAATCAATTTCGTTTCAGGTTTTAGCATGATGTAGATTACTAAGGAAATCAAAACCAAGTTATAAGTGACGTAAATTTCGACAGAGGCCTTTGTTTTCCACCACTATTGGTCACCTCACACTGCCACTTGAAATTGAAATCAAAATCGAGCAATCTCACCGACAAAAAGTTCTAAATTTAGATCCAGTGTTTAAGTTCCTATCCATAGACCAAGAGGAAACTAGGTAATATTCCTCAACTAGCAACAAGCACTGGCCATCTGACAAGTAACAATTTGGAGAAAAAACGTAAAAAGAAAAGGGAAAGAAAAAAATGGAAGAGAATCACATTACAGTACATTACATTTTACACCGTCACTTCCTAATTAATTGTAGAAAAATTCACCTTTTAATTATTGCAGAATCTTCCCGAGTTCAATCGCTGTCCTCTTCGTCTGCATGAATGAGATAATATAAGAACAACCGCTACCAAACAAAGCAAAGAAAGAAGGAACACATACATGTTGCCTACTTCTCATAATAATGAACCCGACAGTTTATGAAGTCCGTTAAATTGCTGCGTGATAAGAACTGTGTTCTAAGTGCAACTCATCTCTTCCTCTTTATTTAAGAACTAGCTAAAACTTTGAAGGTAAACATGGAGCTAAATAGGGTAACAAAGGATACAAAAATCTAGAAATATGAAAGGCAAAGATAGGAAACATTATCTATGTGTGTTCAGCATATTGAGGTTGCTAATTAATGATAAAAAATTCAGTAATAACTAAACACAGATGTCTTATATTTTGTCAATGGCGTGCAGATACCAAAATGGAGCTTAAAATACAAGGTATAGCACAAGGGAATCATGTCATAGATCAAATTTCACTTCCTACTATCCGTATTGCTTCAAACCTATCCAAGCAATTAATCATCAACAGACTAGTTATGCACTGCAAAAAGCACTATAGAACACATGATTCTAGAATCAATGATTTCGGATAAACCAACAAAATGAAAACAATACAGTGCCTTAAACTATTTTAAAGAGACTAACCATCATTAAATTCTTCACTCTGACTTCCATCATCATCACTACTATCCTCCTCTTCTTCATCTTCTTCATCCTCTTCATCCTCTTCATTATCATTCACTTCATCATCCTTGTCATTATCACTACCTTCAGTATCTTTACCACTAGTTTTCACAGGAGTCTTGGGCTTTGGCTTTGGTGGCGGAGGAGCTGCAAAACTAGTTGTTGCCCTTCTACGTGTACTTGACACAATATTACTCATATCAATACCCTCAAGTTCCTTAGCTCTCTCCTTCTTCCTTTTCACTTCTTTGATTTCTAAGAAAATGAGAAGAGAGAGAAAAGGGGAAAATTTGAACAATAAATATAAAGATAGAATGAAACCATATTAGAGACTGTAGCATCTGCATCCTGAATGAGAAAATGCAGCAGACATTAAATTCCAAATGACCCGATAAACAGGGACTATTGCACAAACACACTCAATATTACAGAATGGCCCTTTTACTTGACAAACAACATATATTAATAAAAATGTCCAAATTTTATATTTGGTTTGTGATGTTAACATTTCACTCCACAACATACATACTGAATGAACTAAAGACCCTAAAGATGTCACATAGATCATGGGATTGATTTATTTAAATTATAAAGGTGCAACTTATATATGTTCATAATATATTCACAAGTACTTCAGCTTAGTTTTTAACATATGTAAATATATATCCAGAACTGACTGCACAAAATACTTGGATCAAACTGGAAAAGCTTTCAATTGTTTGGGTTGTGTGAAAGATAATTGGGCACAGCTGATAACTATAGCTCCAAGATCTCCTTTAATAAAGGATATGCATATATTATTCAATCAGGATGTAAATAATAGCTAAAATCCCTGGATGAGGGGCCACTAACAAACAAAAACTCACCCTTTTCAGATGGATTTGAAGACAAGCCTTCTCTAGATAATATTTCCTCCAATTCTTTAATTAGTTGTCCTTCCCGTTTGTTTTCAGGAACCTGCTTGACTTTTTTATAAATAACAGGAGGAACACTGTGACAGAAATACATAAAATCAAACAATCATCCTCAACAAAGATCCAGGATCATAGGAATCCAAAATAGAAAATCACCTCATCCCACAGGCTTTAATAACAGATTTCAAGTGCTCCACACGTTTACTGTACACAACAGGAGTTGAAACTTGTTTCTTCTGAAGTTCAAGGAAAAAAGAATGTAATTTAATTAAATATACTTAATACATTTAACTTTGTAAAAATTGATAAATAATAAATAATGTTGGAGAAATCTTCATTATAACTCACAGAAGGATAACAAGTGGACATTTCGTTATATAAGGAGCTATTAATCACATTCAGCTAAAAGATCATGCATGTTCAATAAATATGACTACGGCCCTAACTTTTCAATTTATAGCAAGCATTCATATTCAAGGACGGACCCAAAAATTTTGAGTAGTGGAGGCACCAATTTTTTTTGCTAAGTGTTGTCACATGTAATGTTATAGTCTCTAAATTTATCAATATTACAAACACATTCTCAAATGTCTCCTTTGTTAGAAGTTTTGACCAAAGTGACTAACAAAAAATGAAGACTAAATTAATTATTTAACGACTAAAATGTATAATAAAAGACACATTTAAGTTTGTTTTTGTAATTTTAATACATTCACATTTATTTAAAAAAATCAAAGCATAGTGGAGAAACAATCTATAGCATGTCTTTTTTTTATCATATAATTTTTTTTAGTGTATTAAATACTAAAAGTCTTATTTTTCAAAACTAAGTGCAGGCCATTGCCCACACTTGCTTGGGAATAGATCCGTCCCTGTTCATATTTGCAATCAGCACATAATGACCAATAATTTAGTATAACCTGTGTAGTATTCTCTGCTGATGAATGGGACTGGTCATCTTCAGAGTTTTTTCCATCATCTTCTGCATCACTATTGTCTTCTGAGGCTTCTTTATCAGGCTTGGCCCTTTTCTTGCTGGGTGATTTGGTCTCTTCTCCTTTACGCTTTTTGGGTCCAACAGAAGCCTTACCTTTTGGAACACTTTTTTTTTTAGGTTTGACTTCATCTTCCTGACTCTCTTCCTCTTCACTCACCTTATCTGAAGTATCAGAGTTCTCTTTAGTACTAAACTTTTTAGTGACTTTGGAATCAGGCTTCTTCTTAACAATTTTCTTAGCACTTTTTGCAGGTTCCGGAACTTCAGAAGACATTAGTACCTTCACATTTAACATAGACATGCTAAGAATCAAATTGTGTATTTTTGTGCTTCTTATGTGCATCAATGAAATATTTTTGACAGGTTTTAACTCACCTCATCAAGCTGTTGCCTTATAAACTTCTTAAAGGGATCCAGGCTAAATTTATCAAGTTTAAGATCTTCCTCCAATAGTCGACGAAGACCGGCCACAGTGACTTCACTGAAACCAACAAATGAAATGTACTCCATGTCATATCTTAAAAACTATAGCCAAAGAATATGTGTACGTTAATACATGAATCAAAGGTAAGAACAGTGAGATTATGTGCATTGTCATAAAGAGAGGTCAGAACAATTAATAATTGGAAGAATCAGCAGCATACTCTGCATTAGACTTGAGGTATGAAGATCTTTTTATAATAGCTTTCTTAATCAGGGCCTCATTAGGAACTACTTTTTTTCCATTGCCTTCTGCTTTCTTAGTTTCATTTTTAACTCTCTTTTGTTCTTTAAGCAGACCTAGTACTGGAGAATCTTCCATTTTCTCCTCATCTTCAGTGAGATCCTTTTCATCTTTAGATTGACGTTCCTCCTTTTTCCCTTCCACCTCTTGTGTACTTTCACCCTTTTCCTCTTCCTCCCCCGACATCTTTGAGGCATCATCATCACCAACCTCTTCTAAGCACTAGCAGAAAACACACATTCATATAACCATAAAATCGAGCATTCTTCCTCACATCAGAATTTAAAATATTAAAACGGATGCAAATTTATATTACAAAATTTATCATCACTATAGGAAATTAGTAGTAAATTCTATTATACGTGAATTATGTCAACCAAAGTTAGGTCACACAAAATAAAACACATTGTAGGTCCAGCTTAAGTAAACAGAATATAACAATTATCACCCATAAAGCCATTTTCAGTCTTTCACAAGTCATGTAGTTCTTAAAAATCACACACGGAAAAAGCTAGAAAACTAAGGCCCGTTGAGTTTGTGAAAACATTTTGTGTTTTCATTTAACCTTTATGAGAAACTCTTGAAGTGAACTATTGTCACAGAAAAGATGAAATGATAGTTAATCAAGAGATGCATTTCGGCAAATAATAAAAATACATTTTCATTGTTTCTTGAAATATAGGCAATTGTTCACTTCGAAAGTCTCTTACCTTCTTATTAACAAGTAAAATTAACGCAAATTTTCATAATTGAAAATAGAAAATGACCACTTATTTTAAGAAATGAAAACAGAAAAAAATTTCATAAAGTAAACGTGGATGAGAGGCTCTTGAAGTAAATAATTGTCTTAGAAATAAGATGAAATGCTAGTTATCGAAGATGTATTTCGGAACATAGTGAAAATAGTGTTTTGACATTTTCATTGTTTCTAGAAATGTAGAAAATTGTTTACTTCAAATATATATTTCCTCCTTATTAAGGAGTAAAATTAAAACAAATTTTCACAAATGAAAATAGAAAATAAAATTCAGCACGAGCAGAAAGATAATCAAATAGATAAATATAATAGCATGTGGCAAGCTAAACCAGAGTCAAATGTTAAAACAATAGCAACGAAAGCAATTAATTGTTAGTATTATGCTAAAAAAAGTTAGTCGTTGAAAGCAGAATTGGTGAGTTTAGTACGATGCCCTAATATTAATAAGTAAGATTTATCCATAGTATTAGATTGAGATTAGGGTTTAGAATGAAACCTTTTCCAAACATTGCTTGATAAATCTTTTGTGGGAATCCAAAGAAAACTCCTCAAATCCTAAATCTTTCTCGAGCAATCTACGGACACCTTCAAATGTCAAAGAACTGCATTGGAAAGAAGAATATTAGAAAGAATGATAGTTAGTTAGTTAGTTACAGAGAGAGAAAAGAAAAGAAACAAAACTCGGCTTGTTTCTTGAAGTGAGGAACGCGAGAGAGCATGGCAGTTTGAATTTGAGACTCGACGTCGACATCGTCCTTCTTAGTCGTCTCAATATCTTCTGCCATCTATATATCTCTTTCGAGCAGCTTCTAATTTGTCTGTTTCTTTTGCTTTGGTAAATGGTAATCGGTGTGGTTAACTAGGGTACACTTTCGGATCTGCACTTGACTCTAGAATGTACACTGCAAACCGAACACTTTGAATTTCAATTTCAAATTGAAACTTCAACTCAAAGTGTTTGTGGTTTTCTTCTGCTGCGCCGATAATAAATTCCTCACTATTTTGCTCCGCAAATCATCCACTCTGATTTTTGTATTATTTATTTATTTATTATTATAGAGTTTAATTGTTATGTGTTTATGTCCAAACAATCCTATCTTACGGTTGTAATGAATTGTAAAAATAAATTATTATATTTATTTTACAAGGTTGGTTTTGTATTATTATTAATTAACTACGGATTTAAAAGAGATGTATTTTCTGAATAAAATTATTTTATATTTACAATCAATAATTAATTGTTACATTGTGATATTTTATTAAAAAATTATCTAATATAATGTGATAAAATAAATAGTTATAATTGGAAAACACTTGAAAGTTGTTTTATCCTGTGAATTCATTATCATTAAATTCATTAATATTGATGACTCATTTTGATTTTATTTTTGGAATATGGTATCCAATTTAGTATTTGAATAAAAAAATAGTTATTTGAAGACTTTTACGGAAAATAGTCATTTTCAATTTTTTCCTTTGGGCAATATTTTTATTGGCTGTTTTTTTAACTGTTTTTAACTTTGACACGTTTATGTGTCACTTCACTTTAGTCGTCCAAAGGTCAATGTGTAATTAATATGAAAACATGGATATTTAGGGTCTACAGTAACTTTTTTGGGGTAATATGATTCCAAAAAAAATGAATTTTCTTCTTCTTCTATGAAAGGGTTGAAATTACAATTAAAAACTACAATGGCTTTTCCTGTTTCACGAGGAATTAAAGTGGAATTTTCATAGTTTAGTTTTTGTAATTCGTAATATATTGGCAATGTAGTAATAACTTTTTAGCTTTAAATCACATCTAAACCAATATCACCATGCTCATTCATTCATACTCGCAAATCCAAAAGATATAACACTACCAAATATTTTTCCATCATCAAATACAAAACATTATATCATAAAAGGAAAAGGACAATTGTACTAACAATTACAATATCAAAATCCAACATATCAATGTACTATCAAATTCAAAAGACAATTCTGTCAACAACTACACAATTTCAAAATCCAAAATATTAAGGTACCATCAAAGTAGAACCAACAAAATAAAATGAAATAGAACATCCTATAAACAAATAGAATTTCAAACGACTAATTTAGGGATACCAATTAGACCCAGACTCAGTGGGTACCCGCAAAAAAACCACAATGGGTAGGGTAAAAACCCGCATAATGGGTATGAGCACGGAGACGGGTAATTACCCGCAAAATTAAGCGGGTATGGGTACGGGTACTATAGTACCCGCCCCGCACCCGCACTTATATAAATATATTATTTATTTATTATATTAATATTTAGTTTAATTAATTGTTTTCCTTTATGTTTTAATATCTATTAATATTATTGAACCATTACAATATTTATAATCAAATCAAAAGATAAAAGTTTGCAAACTTTTTAAGAATTTGATTATGATTAATAGTTAAATAATTATGACTTTATAACTAAGAATTATATCTTATTAATTGTGTCTTTATAATTATACTTGCAACTTATAAATTATTTTTACTGATCTCAAATAATATTGTCGTAAGACTTGCAACTTTATAAAATATTATTGTAACGAGTGTTCACTTGAAATGTTTTGAGTTATAAAATATTTTGGTTTATAATATTTTATGATTTAATTTATAATATTTGGATAATTTTTAAATGGGTAAATACCACATATAGTCCCTTAACTTAATTTCAGTTAACGTTTTAGTCTTTTATCTTTTTCTTTCCCCCGATTTGGTCATTTATTTTAATTTTAAGTGACAATTTGATCTTTTATGTTTTAAAATATCAACAATTTTATCCTTATTTTATGCAAAATTTCAAAAAATTCATCAAAAATAAACTTAAATCTTTAAATAAACTCATATTTTTATCATCCTCAATATAATGCTATTTCATCAAATTTATAACTTAAATCTTTAAATAAACTCATATTTTTATCTCTAACAACATCAAATAAAGAATGACAAATATGAGTTTATTTGAAGATTTGAGTTACAAATTTGATAAAGTTTATTTTATATTAAAGAATATAACTAAATTTATGAGTTTTGTTTGAAAATTTTGATGAATTTTTGTAAAAAAAATGATAACATTGTTAACATTTTAAAACAAAAAAGATTAAATTGTCACTTAAAATTAAAATAAATGATAAAATCGAGAAAAAAAAAGATAAAGGACTAAAACGTTAACTGAAATTAAGTTAAGGGACTATAGGTAGTATTTATCCTTTTTAAATTTAATCACAAAATAATATTTATTTATCGATTTATTTTAGTTAAAGTGGGGTAATGGGTACGGGTACGGGCACTTAGGTACCCAGAGGGTAAGGGTACGGGTATTAAAGTTGATACCCAATAGGGTACGGGCACGGATATGGGTATTTTTTTAAACTGCGGGTATGGGTACGGGTACTATAGTACCCTACCCAAACCTTACCCATTGCCATCCCTAGACTAATTGCATCATGTAATTTCAGGAGTAAGCATGAACTTGCATAGGTTGGGCATTTTGGGAGGGTGAAATTGAGGTGCCAGTGATGAGATTGATGAAGTTCCAACTGCCCAAAAGGGGTTAATATAAAATTAGATTAAAAAAATCCAATCCATATTATTCAAATATAAAACAAACAACAAATTATTATTTGTGACAAACTATCGTATTGAGGTTGTGATTGTAAAAAGATTCCTTCATGATCCTAAGTCATCCTTTTTCTTCTTCGTTTGACCATTCATCTTTCCAACATATTTTCTATTTGGTACTTTATTTCCTTGATTCTGATTTACTAAGTCTTTTTTTCTCTAACTGACTAGAGAATTAAGACAAAAAAAAAAAAAAAGAATTCATATAGATGAAATAATTCATCATCATGATCATAAAAAAATTGAGTAATTATATACCACCTCTTCTTTTTCTTTTTCCAACAAACTATATCATCTCTTTTATATCCCTTATATTTGAAATTATGTCGGTGTTTGAGTTAATTTATAAAAAATATTTTTCATACAAAACAAATATTTTCAAAATATTTAATTTATATACATTAATAATGTAAATCTTTTATACTTTTAATTAATTACAACCTCGAATCAATGAAAATATTTAACTTTATAATACATAGAAGTTTAACTCTTTTTCAAATACTCGGTTAAAAAGAAATTGATTATAATTATTTATCCTTAAACTAATCCAAATATACATCAATAATAACATTTTTGACATGAACACTTATAAGATAAATATTGCTCTTCCCGATCCTTACTTTTCTTATAAAAATGGGTTGAACTACAAACTACCATATAATTCACAAGTTTGGCATTGAAAAACAAAACCATCAAAAATGGTTTGGAATTTTTTTATCAAGGAATTGTTGAAAACTCCAGTATATAAGCCCTAATTTCCGATGGGTCTTGTTAAGTATAAATCAAAGGATAACTCACCATTCCAAGTATAAAGACTATAAATCAAGTCAGGACGGGGATAAGACATCTGGTTATAAAGTCAACGATCCACTCCCTTTACTACTATATTCTCAGTTAGCCATCATTAGACACCTTAAAACATAGCCCACTATTTTGAGACTTCTTCTTACACAACAAAAATTCATGATAGCTCATCATCATAAAGGAACAGATGCCATCAAAGGTAAAGAGTTCATGGGACCATTTGAACGTAATGCAAAGCATAGCCTTCTAGATGCATGAAGCCTTTCAGATAAAAGCCTGTTATGCAGCTCCCGTACAAAGAAAAGCCGCTGTTGCTAATATTATCCAAATTGATGCTGATCTTCATAACAAACTTGAGTTTCCCACCAAAACAGAAGGAAAAGCAATTTGATGCCAAATTTTCATATTATGCTTGCTACATGTATGTAAGTGATCAAGAGAGACTTAACAGATAAGCTCTCCTGATGGACATGACAAAATAAGTATTATGCGCCCGGAAACATTATGAAGCCTTTCTTTTCCGATTGTCTGCTGAGGCAACATTTGATTGAGCCTGGCCAAATACAGAGCTGCAAAACGTGCAAAGACACAAAGTAACCAACAGATGTAAATGATAACATGGAAAAAGATATTTACCAAGACGTACAGTTCAGTATCAAGTAACCACATCTCCATTCTATGATTGAGATATCAACAATAGTTACAATCCTAAATGGCTGAAGCCAATTATAATTTGGTTACTCGTGTTTCCATCCATGTGCATTCCGGTTTGTGTTTCTCCGTTTTAGTAAACATTCTACAGTGGCAAGATGTGAAAGGATGAAGATGGTGGGGTTAAATTGGCATTAGATGATGTCCAAAATATAGGACCGAAAACATCATCCTAATTAGTAGGCATTGTCTACCTCATAATGTAGATTTTCTTCTAAATATGCTGCCCATTAAATTTTAGGTACTCTCTTTCACCCACAGCTATAAAACTACATAGAGGAACTTTGCTATTTGTATTAAAAGGCAGCCTAATAATAAAAAATAAAAGAATACAATTGAAAGAGGAAGATTTCTGTAAAAGTTGGACTGATTACTGCAATTGCAAACTAAATAGTGAACATTTACATTCATTTGATGGATCATATGATCATAAATGGTGAAGTTTATGGAAAGAGAATGACAAAATGGAATGATATGATTTTAGAAAAATAAACACTTACCTACAAGTTGAACACTTGTCGTGATGCTCACAAAATATGGATAAGCATACAGAACATACATATCCCATGTCAATTGTTTGCTTATGGCAGAAGCACCTGAACATTTCATACAATTATCTAAGTGAGGATCTCATAGATTCAATTACAAACAGAAGAAAGTAGCCCACACAAAAAGAGGTTGCCCTCAGGTAATCAGGTTTCTATATTTAGTGAATTAAGGCTTCAAAAGTTGGGTTATAGCATGAGTAGATAAATATATTGCATATAATCAACCAAGGGTTACATAAAGAGAGTTGCCAAGACAAATGCCATTTTATCCCAATACACAATTTGATGTATTCACCGTGTGGAAGCAATATAGAGAACAGAAAAATAGCTGTGTGTTTTCAAAATAACAAAAATTAAAAAGGGAAGAAGAAAAGGCCAATTGGCCAAAATGACGATGATCATTGTAGTCAAAATGCTTCTAGCTGCATACAGGAGAGATGGAGAAACCAAGAGAGGACAAATAAAAAAGAGAAATCTCAAATAGGAAAAAACTTAACAGCAAAGGAATAACTTACGAGGCACGAAAGTCCACACCAAGAGATTTAGGAAGCCTTAAAAATGCACGAGAATGCAAATCAGTTGCAAACACTGTCTACACAAACAAGATCACATTAGTGTCAGAGGTAAAATAAAGAGTAATATTGCAAATATAAATAACCAGATCTTGATAAAAATAAATAAATAAATAACACTGATAATTTGCTTATCTATTAATTTTGGTAAGAATCTGACAAGCCAACCATTAAAGTTTTTAAGTTTGCAAAATAGTATATAATGATTTATCATATTAGTTATGCTTTTGCATATCTGCTACATTATTGGGTTGAACAGTTGTTTATGTAGAAAATAGCAAGTAAACAGTTTCTTTCTCTTCTACTAGGAGCTACACAATAAACACAAAAAGGGACCCAATGGTTGAAAGCTTTTTACTACATTTTACATTAACCCAAAAAGGATTCTAACAGGCAGTTTGTACCATATAGATACCAACTTACCTTGAAGTACAACCATGAAAAAACAAGCTCAAATCCCACACACCAATAACGAAAAAACAAATTGTCCATCTTGAAGTTTTATCAAATAAATATTTAACGATAACTTTCAGGACTTATTAGGTGAATAGATACTAGGTTCATTTTCTACTTTAAAACTAATTCTATGCCAAACAACTTATAGGGAAGGAAGATAAGTCGTAACACTAAAATAACATTTCATTCATTTTTCTTGTGTATATTCTAAAAGCATTCGTGTTGATAACCCTTTCATAACGATAACATTATAAATTTATAATGAACTACCTAGAGCTTAATCAGAAGTTTTCACCATCTTATACTCTGATGATGGATATAACTAAGACATGGGTTTGTGAACAAAGATCACTAGTATCAGCATTATATATTTTGTCTTGCACCACCACCGGGATTTCTATACCACAATTTTTGTAAAGTCTCATGTTGTACACGTAAACTAGTTCCAAAAATATTGAATTATAAGCAGGGCTAAAGCTGCTAAACAAATCTGATGTTTCGAAAGAGAGAGAAAGAGAATTCAACAAATGTTAATATTACCTAGCAACCATAATAATTTATTAGTAATGTATACTTAGTTAAAAATCAGGTATACTGACTAACAAGTGCACTCAAGTCCTGGTATAGGGCTTCAGCATAGTGACACACTTCTATCCATCTCAATTTATAGACCATTTTTCCTCCTCCAAACAGAGGCTAATAATTAATTGAAATATATGAGCAAAAAATAAACTATACAGCAGATCATGCCATAGCTTCAAAACATCCAAATGAGCTAATTAAGACACAAACTTACTGAAAGATATTGAAAAAGCCCATCCATTTGGGGAGGCCTGTAATATATGCCACCAGTTATGTATGAAGCCTGTCATACATGCATAACATTTCGAGAAATGACAACAGTCAATAAAATGTACTATGCAATACCAACTCATTAAGTGTGTGGGTGTGGGTGTGTGTTTAATTCAACTACCTGCTGAAGGAATGCAGAGTTATTTGAACCAATATAACAAGAATCTACAGGAACCTGCATTGCAAAAATATTACACAAAAACTAGCTGACATAAAAAACACAAGCAATACTTCTGTGCTATTAGATAGACAAATATTGTTGAAATTTTGCTACCTAACAGTGTGCAGACAAGTAAAAGGCCAAAGTAGAGACCAATCAGAAAGGAACAAAGAAAGAAAAAGTGAAGATTCAGTACATACTGAAGAACGCTGAGCAGAGAATATTGCATTCATGATTGCCACGTACCTAAAAAGGATAGAAAGTGTGATTTGAAGTAAAAAGAAAATGCAGAAATTAAAAGTGTAAAATGTAAAGATTGTAAGGTAGGTACTGTTCTGGTCCATCAGTAGATCCTTGCAGACATAAAATCTGTACATAAATAATGAAATAAAAAAGTAAATATTCAAAATCTGTAAATTAGAAATGAAACAGTAAAAAAACAAAGCCAAAATAAGTTCACAAAAAATGAAGAACAGATCAAAATACTAACAAAATGTTGGTTTCAAAAAAAAAAAGTGCTGACATATCAATTAAAAAACAAAATGATCAACCATATGAATGGATTTCCAGGAAGGCTTTTGGAAATTTCATGTTCCAGTTTAAATCAATTCAAAATCGACTAGATGTCAATAACCCTTCATAACTTGGAAATACCCAAATAAACTTAGACCACAGAACAGTTTCTAGAGGACTCTAAATCTTTATTTTTATTTGCTATCACAAACAAGAGAAAGTAAACAACCTATAGATGCAAGACTGAACACAGTATATAACATCAAATAATTAATGAATTCACAAACCCATGGCTAATAAGAAATATGTTCCAAACAACCAAAACACTACAATATCAACTTTCATTTGACACACTGAATCTGAACATCATTTTCACAATAACCATTCGGCTCTTGTATCACTATCAACCAAAAAGGTGACACATTAACATGAGAAAATACTAAAGTCAATCACATTTGATTAACATCTCGAATTGCAACTTATCACATTCAAGTGTGGTATAAAATTCCAAAAAGGTCATAGTCAATCATAACATCAATTTCATAATTAGGTAAGCGTATAAACACACCCGAGGCTGAGGATGCATCGGTCCTGAACGAAAAGCTCTCTGTATATCTGATTAGCAAATAAGGTCATACAAAAATCTCATAAATGCACTACATTACATATTCAAACTCAAAATCATTTATCATTCAATGTCAGCAACAACAACAACAAAAGTTCCCAATCACAAACAATTTAAAAATAAAAAAATAAAAAGAAGAAAACCCAAACAGTTAAAACAATGTGTTATTGTTTTTAATTTCATTAACGAAAACGAAAAATCATACATCCAATTGCATGAGAAAAACGAATAAACATAAACTGAAGCAGCGAAAAGGATACAACAGAGAGCCATGGACAATGATCCCGATAACAACGAAGAAGGAACTGTCACCGGTGCATGAGGCATGGTCAATTTCTGATCCCTAGCGAGGAATTCTTCGAGATTGTGTAGAAGATTGGAATAAAGCGCAGGCATTGTACCGTTTGTGGAAGCATGGTTCCTATTGGAAGTGGAATCGTAAATGTATCCACATGAATTGCATCCAGTGGCGATGACTACGAGTTGATTAAGCTGGCCGAGAAGAAGTATTGAATTGAGAAAAGCGAGAACCTGAAAAAGGAAAATAAATAGAATCAAAATTGGAATAATCGATAACGAGAGTGTGTTGTTGTTGTTGATGGTTACTTGAGAGAGGAACTCGGAGAAGTGGAAGGGAAAAGTGGTCCAGAAGAAAGGGTTTGTGTCGAGTGTGACAACGAGAAGGCTGACGTCATCTGCAATGAAAGAAAGATGGATGAGTAATTAGTGTGGAAACGGAGATTGTGTATTGAGCGAGGGGGAGGGTATGATGAACCTGCGTAAAGTTTTGAAGGAGCAGAAGTCATTGGTATCTGCTTTCACTTCAATGGCAGCAGACCACTGCACAAGGAAGGAGTAATAAGCAACGTAACACTAATCAAGGCCCAAATTATCAATATGTAGTTCCAAACTATTTTCTCACAGATCGGTTTTAAATCTTAGAATTTAAGAATTCTGTAGTTATTTGTTTTTTTATGGAAAAAATGAAGTAGTTAATTAGTTAAATTTACTACCATACAAATAGGATATCCTTACTTTTAAATAGTGTCAATAGTAGAAATAGACAATTGTGGTTTTCTTTACATGAGAAAATAAACAAACAGAAAAAGAAGACACAATTTTGTGAGAGTCTTTAATAATTAGACTAAAGTAGGAGTTTTCAGTGGATGAATTGAGTCGTGTTCGATAAGTGTTCAACAAATCCCCTTCATCAATGATACGACAAAAGCATAAGTCTGAAGTAAATTAAATGGTCAAATGAAACTTAAAAACTTATGTTGTATCGGAGAGTATGGGAAGACATAAATTTTCCAAAAAGCAACCGTCAAAACAACATCCTCATCACCTTTAACAATAATACAACTTCTCCACATGCTCTGACTAGGGCTTGCAAGCGTCTACATCATGAGTATTCAACATGGGCTTGTATTCTTCAACAACCTTCCACGCCTTGTGAGTGAGCTCTTAGACACTTGTGTGTTTGCCTTCAACAACCTTCCGCGCCTTGTGAGTGAGCTCTTAGACACTTGTGTGTTTGCCTTCAAAACAAAGTTTGTTACGAGCAAACCAAATACCATAACAAATAGGCAAAATTAGTTCAACCATATAAGTGAAATACTTAGAGATAATATTTTCAAGCCATTTAGTAAAAGAATAGTTAAAGCCAAACTGAATTTCCAGAAAGGAGGGGAACCAAACCTGGCGAGCCCATGCGTATTTTCTGAAAAAACATGATTCATATTCTCCTTCTTCTCATTACATCTCAGGTACAAGAGTTAGTCAAGATTCCTCTTTTGATAATGTTTCTTTAATATGAAGCATTTTTCAAGCCAAATTAACATGTTTAAGAAAAGTCATGATGTTCCACAATCTCGATCAAACAAATTTACATTTGACATAGAAGTTTGGGTATATTCTAAATCATTCCAATGTTTGATACAAAGATATGCACTTTTGACAAATAATATACCCTCTTATTTGCATTTTTTTTCCACATAAATAAATTTACATTATTTTTCAAAGAGAGGCTACAATCCGAAGAGTTAAAACTACAAATTAATTAAGTGGGGATAAAGAGTCATCCATAAAATTATCAGCAAGAATATGCAACACTTGAGGAGAGAGATTGTTATATACTTCTATTGTCAAATCACATGTACACTCTATTAGACACAGTGTCAGCACACCTATTTGACGCTCGATACATGTGATCGAAATTAACATCTCATGTAGAATCATAAAAGAGTCTTGATCATTGTCACAAGTCTCCAACCATTGGTGTTTCCTTCTCCTCCCACCTATGCTTCGAATCACCACATATGAGTCTAGTTGCACCTCCAATTGTGTGATACTTTGACTTACATTTACCTTAAACATGAAAGTTTAAATATTCACGACATAAAGAAAACCTAAAATATTCATACTTTGTAACGACAAGTATTTTAATTAAGTAGTCTGATGCGACAAAAATAATATTTTCTTATGTTTTGTGGAACTAATGCATTCACATTGTTATGTATTTCAGTTATATTTGATCTCCATTTGGCAACTATTTTATTGGCATAATTAAATATAAGTTGGACCAGGAAATGAAACTCAATAATCTTCAGCTTCAATAAGGTGGAACTCATGCATATAAACTTTGAAGATTAGTCTAATGTGTATGTTAGGTCAATATAAGCTGCCCAAATTACATGGCAATGAGCACACAACGCAATCACATGCGAGCAAGGCAATCTTAATGTTTGGAATTCTACATAATAAGACTATCAGATATTTAAACTAACCTTGTATATCATTATGATGAAGAAAACACAAGTTGATTGCGCTACTCAGTGTGAATCTTAGATGAATATACTTTAACACAACATTTTAAAATTGTTGGAGTGTGAAATGTGAGTTAAAAGTCTCACATTGAATAATTTTTTTAGTGTTTAGCAACATATAAGTGAGAGTGGCTCATACATCCAATCTCTTGTAATTTGAGATAAAAATATAGTATTTAACCAACATGTGTGTTTGTTTTTAGTATAATTCCCCTTACAAGTTACAATCTAACATTGATATCATAGTCAATGTTCTGGTTCTAGGAGAAAGTGTTGGTGTGTCAAGTGCATGTGTGATTAAATGAAAAAAAAATTGTTTGAAGTGTCATGTGTGAATCAAAAGTGAGATGATCTATAAAAATTCCATCATCTCGTGCATTCAAATTGTAACTAAATATTACAACTTCTAATAGAAAAATCATAAATAACACGCGCGCATATATATGACACTTTTAGTCTTTTAAGTTTTTTTTTTTAATTTTATTTTGTTAAATTTTGTTTTCATCCCTTCAAATTGTTTATTTTCTATTTTAATCCCTTAAAACTTTACACACTTTAATTTTTTCTAACCGTTTCTAATATTGTAGCTCAAGGGACAAAAAGTGTGTAGTTGTAACATAAACGACCAAAATCTTTAATCATTATATTTATGGGACAAAAGTGGAACAATTTAATGTACCAAATTGTTTAAAGTTTTTAATTTAACGACCTAAAATGAAACAAATAAAACTCAAAAGAATCAAAATAAACCCTAAAAATAAGCCTATTAATATCAAAAAGAGGAAAATATAACTCAATCTTTTTACATCCACCACCCAACTAGATCGAGAAAACTCTACACATTACTAGCCTCTTTCATTTTCTAGACACCCAAAAAACAAATATAACTTTATAATTAAAAAATTATATAAACTGGAACGAAAGGTCGAGGCTAATGTAACATCCTTCATGAACATTTGCATTAGGTTGACAGAGCAACAAAAATTTGTTATTAAGTAATAAAGCTATTTAAGATTTGACAAAAACCAAGAAAATCATTCAACTGCCAAAACTAGCATTAGAAAAAGGAAGAAATAGAACAGAAGAACACGTTTGAGAAACATATATGATTACAAAGTGTACACAATGGCGCCACCATCAATATCTTGGAACTTCTATGAATGATTGATAACATGTTATACACCTACAATTACTGTCATTGGATGAACAAAATAGTTCAGCAAAACACCAAGTAATAAAAGGTTAAACGTAAGATTAAACCCGAAATCCCGTAGTTTTCTAGATTCACAAAGAGTTCAAGAGTACAAATGAATATGAGCAACTACAATAGTTAGGAGGGCTTGTGATAAAAGACATAAATTAAACCCACCATAAAATTGAGAAGATTACAATGCCACAAGGATCATCAACTTGACGAGTAATAACACAAGCGCAGGCGTCAATGTTGGTAATGGCTTCACCAAGGAGGATGCAGCAGACGCGCCAGAAGAAATCCCACTAATAGGGCCATTTGCAGGAGTAAATCCTGAAACCCCTGTTGAAGGCACCACCGTGGATACGGGTGATCTCCCACCAGTTCCGTCTGACTGCGATGATGGTGATGGTGCCGGTGCAAATTCTGATTCCTTCTCAACAGATGTAGGTGGGGCGATAAGAGGAGGGAATTCCTGTTGCCCTGCAGCATCATTTAAAATATATTTAGCCCTTCGAAGGCATAACCGAAAATGCAACTTATCAACATTTTTTACGGGATTTCGGGAAGAACGGGCAGATCAAATTGGGAACATCAACAAGTTGCCGTATCATACCACAAATAGAAAAATTATGATCACATTTCTACACAATACCAAATTTGGATTATAATGCCATCTATGATACATATTGCTATTTTTCCTGGATCCTTCCATCACTAAAATCTGCATTATAATGCTACTTGATAAAAAATCTCACTCACTCTAGTTTCCAAAATTAATGACCATGACATTCTGAGTTGATACAAGTTGCTATCATAATGAAATTTTAGATATTCAAAGCATCATCTATTTAGAATAACTCATGTCCAAGTAGCTGAATAGAAGATCTAGTGGTATTGAATCTGGCCACCTAATGCGAATTGGGTCAGCTGGCATCTCAGCAGATGATAATTCAGAGTGAAAAGTAAAAAAAATGATTAATTTAACAGTAAAGAATGCCATTATGCTGTATTAGAGAGCTTTTATCCCTGAAACGTATATATATATATAAATATATATATATGGCTGCAGCACACTAACCTGGACATCGAGGCTGAAGAGATGGGTTCAACCTGCAGAGAGGCAAGAAATACCAAACGAGCTTTAATTCAAAGACGAGTCCGACAAAATATACATTATTAAAATGTCTCAATGACAAAAGCAAGAAAGAAGTGGCTAAACATACGTTGTTGCTATGGTGCCATTAACAATACCATCATAACTACAAGAAGTCACATTGCAACCACCACCAGTCTGTTGCACGGTAACATTCCCAAGCATAAGATTGCTGTTTTTACATTGCATGCTTGAGCAAGAAACAGCTAGAGAAGCCGGCATACAGTACAAACTGCAGAGAAAGTAACAAACCCAAATACACCAATAAGTCACATAGTCTTCTCAATCTCAACAAGAGTCCGTTCAACACACATCAAAATGGAGCAAAAATTTCGTATATCAATTTATCATTACAAAAATAAACTAAATTGAAAACTTAACCCTGAATTTTTCACCTACATTTTCCTCAATCTTAAATGACCCTACAAGAGAATCTAGATTAATGTATAATGAGAGTAAGGTATGGATTACAAACATAAAAAAGGAAAAGATGCTTATTAGAGAGTACTAGTTACTTTAAGTTTCGGGGTCCACAGCTACATTGCACACAATGTCCTGCTGTAATTGCATAACTTCCATTAGGTACAAGCAAGCCAAAATCAGAAGCATATTTCGGAAAATTTGAAGAGCAAGCTGCAAAAATTAACAACAAATATCATCAATTAAATAGCATCATCACATTCACACCATAAACAATTAAACTCAATAAAACTAATTATAGAAAGTACAAAAAAAAAACACTAACAGAATTTGAAAAGATTATACCCGGAATAGGAATGGCAATGATATCACCATCAGAAATAGCAGTAGTTCCCATAGCATTAACATTCATCAAATCAGTCAGAGTAGTGAAATACCTAGCGGCAATAGAAGCCAAACTATCAAGTGGTTGAACAACATAAGAGAGATAAATTGCAGGCAAAGAGTTGTCAGAACCATTGAAGCAAGTACAAGGAAGAGGAACAACAAGGTTCTGTCCAACATCAAGAACAGAAGGATCGTTTATAGAATTAGCTTCTTTAAGTTGGTCAGAAGAAACCAAACCACCGTAGACAGAGTCAGCAATGGTGGAAAGAGTGTCGGAAGGACGTATTTTGTAGTTTGTGGAAACGGATTTACGAATTCCGTCGACGCAGGAGCAAGAGATTGGGATTTTGAGGTAGAGTTTTGAAGGGAGAATGTGGTGTTCAACGTCGGGGTAGGAGATGTCGATGGCATTGGCGGTTAGGAGAGAGATTGGGTCGATTTGGAAGAGGGAAGATACTTCGGAGACTTTAAGGTCGGTGTAGAGAGTGTAACCTAGTAATGCGTTGCATGTGTCGGAGTTAGTGCATGGTTCTATGGTTGATTTAGAGGTTACGGTTAGTAAAGCTTGGAAGAGTAAGAAGAGGGAGAGTATGGTTTTATGCATTGTTAATGTTAGGTAGGTTTTGATTGTGAGAGAAGGAGAGGGTTTTAGGGTTTTTTAGTTGTTTCTCCCTCTCTCAGAAGTAGAAGAAGAACGGAGGGGGAGAGAGAGAGAGAGTGAGAAGTGTTGTGTTGGGGAGGGGAAAAGGAAAGTATAAGTTTGAAAGAGAGAGAGGAAAGGGGAAGTAGTAGAAAACAGGTGTGTTGCAATTGCATTTGCATATGGGAAGAATTGAATAGGACGAGTAGAGCCATAAAACTGGTCACCTAGTCAGATCCTCGATCAACGTTCCTTGCCTAGCTGGACTGTCTTGTCCCTATGTCTGTCCGAATTATTCATTTTTTTTTATCTTTCTATTCTTGATTGTATTTTGGTAATCTGATTTTTTAATTATGTAATTTTAAGCTTTTTATTTTAAAACGAATAATTGACTCTTTATATTTATTTCATTTTTTATTTTAAAGTTATTTATATATATTTCTCCAATTTTGCGAGGATGAGTATATCTAAATATATTTTAATAGTGATATAAGCATTTTTAAAAATTAAAAATAAAATAAAAAAGCATAAAATTGTTTAGAAAAAAATATGTTAATCCCTTCATCTTTCTTCTTCTTCCTCATCTCATTTATTGAAAACTATCAAATTGTTAAAGAAAAATATTATCCCTCATCTTTGTTCTTCTTTCTCCCTCGTTCATGTGAGTTCATCCTCCATAGTAACAATGTATGCAAACCATACTACCATGTGTTTTAAATTGATTTTTACACTGACTAATATCATATATTTGAAATTGTGTCTCACGTGATCAAGTAGCATTGGTTTAACATGTCCAACGTCAAAGGCTAAACATAATTAGGTCCATAAACCCGACAAGTGAGCTTTCTAGACCAAGTTCAGTTGCTCAAAACTCATATTCAATTCATAAACTTAAAGCCTCATAGGGTGGTTTTATGTGACAATTAATGAATTCGGTCGTGGGTTTTGTTCCTATGCAGAAGAAGGTGTCCATTTTTTGGAAGGCGAAGTGGTGGTGATGAATAATGAGTTTTTGAATGAGTGACTGTCGTGAGAGTAGTGTTGAAAAGCGTGAATAGGAGGAGAGTTATGAAAAGTAAAAGTGCGATTTATATTATGATAAAAAGTTCAATTGAAAATTAAAATACACAAACAAAACAATAAATGAGATTAAAAAAATATAAAGGCGAAGGCGTTAGGGATTTTTTTTCCTAACAATTTTTAATTTTTTTTTTTAAATTTAAATCCACAATGGAATTTGGAAAACACTTAGACACACCACATCATTAAAATTGATCACATCAACGCGAATTTGAGAAAAAAATATATGAAAATTGTAAAAGCATAAATATTATAAATGTAAATGGTCAAAATCATTATTTTTAAATTAGATGATCAAATTCCACAATTGATAAACTAAAAGGACAAAAAAAATAAAATTGAGCATTTTTTATGAAAAACAAATTAAATTTTAAAATTAAAAAAGATAAATAGTATACTTTATATGTACATAAGAATAAGGCTTAAAGTAGAAAATGAAAAAATTGACAGTACCTAACACCATTAATGTGAATTCCAAACTTGGCACCTTGATTTTCTTTCACGTCATTTCTATCAAGATGTGGAAACAGAGATTTGGAATATGCCTTTATTTCAAGAAGTGGCGAAAGGCGTTCAGCCAATAGCAATTGTAAACTCTGCAGACAACCCCGCAAAGTAGACTAGACTTCCTCTGAGAAGATTTAAGTGTAATATTGACGTGCCATTTCAAGTGAATCTAGGCATGTGTTTCATTCTATTTATTTAAATTCTCATGTTTAGTTTATTCGAATGAAAGCAAATGAAGTTGATGTCCATCGCACACTAAATGAAGTTGCTCGCACACTAGCTCGAGCAACTCTATTTTTAGCTACCTTCCAACTTATGATTGATATACCTACATGTATTTATCACATTATTATAAATGAAATGCTATAAACTTATTCGAATAACAAATTTTTTTCTTAACTTTAGAGACTGTTTTGACATATTTTTTTAAGGGAAAAAGTTAACTTTAAAATAAAAACTTCAGAAAAAAAAATGCAGTAATTGTTGCTTTGTTACCACTAAAAAGTGATGGAATTTGAGTTAAATAAAAAAAAAAGATAAATTTTGTAAAAAATATTTCCTACTAATGAATTACTCTTTAAAAAACACCTTATATATTTTTTATACATAAAAATATATTTTTTATAATTATTATTATTTTAAAATATTGTTATATTTTCAAAATATTTTTATTTTGTCTTTAACATTAATGAGTTATGAATTCAATAAGAACAAAATAATAAAAAGACAAAAATAAATTGATGACAAAATAAGTTACTAAATAGTAAAACCTAAACTTATTTTTTTGAAAAAAATAATGAACAAGTAACTTACAATAAGAATATACTTGCCCAACATGTCACCAAAAATTTGAGTCAACAATTCACTAAAGAGTTAATCACCAATTTACTAAATAGTGGCATTGTCTTACAACTCATTCAACAATTCACCAAATTATTCCAAACTTTATGACATAAAGTAATGTAAAACTATTTTATTTTTAAAGGAGAATGAAAGTTAACCTATGAATAAAAGTATAAAATGAATGAACGAAAAATAACACCGCATATCTTCTAAAACCTTTGAAATAAGATCGAAAACAAAAGATCAACCCAGATCCTATCTCTAGATATTGATCTCGTTTTGTTTACAATTTTCAAACTAGAGCCACATCCTACCGTTTAGGAATCACGACAGATTTATCGAGGTGGAACGAGTCTTGTACATCCACCCTTAGTTGTTGGGTTAGGAGTTCCAAGATAAAGGGGTGTTTTCGCATTATTTGAAATTTGCTTTTATGATTTGTAGACAACCCTTTCTGCCCCACACTTAAGCTATATTGGGTGTTATGGTACGCGTATAGATTTATTGTCGTCTTCACATTCATATGCAAAACATATATTCTTTTCTACTTTTGTAATTTTATTTTATTGTTTTGGGTACATTACACAAAGAGAGTTATTTTTGTATAGTCAAAAATTAAATATACAGTGTTTAGATTTATACATAAAATAGACACTTTTTTGAAACATCAATAAAGAATGAAATATATTTTGTTATTATTATTAAAAAATGTATTTCCTTGTGTGTGTCTACGCACTATATATTTAATCCGTGGCCATGCCAAACTTACTCTACACGAAGATAGTGTACATTTAGCCCGTGTCTACACTTTACAGCTCAACTTTCTACATATCATCACAATTCATTTCTTGCAACATTTATGCTTTTTAGAAGTTTATTATTCTCCTCTCTTTGTTCATCTGTTTTAGGCATATCGGCCATCAATATCACTTATTATCCTCTATTTGAAAGCAGTGCCAAGCCTAAATTGTTGAAGAGGCCAAAATACAGATACAAATTTACAAATATATATCAAATAGATGTATAAATCCTAAAATAAACTGTCTTTTGATTGTCTCTTTTAAACTAGAGAATGTTAGGTTTGATTTAAAAAAAATTGTTAATAAACACTTGTTAAACAGTCAAATATAAAAATATTTAAGTTAAAATTTATTGAAATATGTGTTTTTCACTTTTTAAAAACTTCGTGGCATGATTAGAATTTGTTCGAAGTGAAAAATATTAAACTAATGAAAACTAATTGTTGTAGTGTAAGATATTTTTAAAATAAATACTTATAAAACAAGAATTAAGAAATAAAACATCGATAACAATATAATATTTAACTTTTTTGTATGGACATGAAATCTGACATATTAATAACTTTAAATAATGATTTTAATAAAAATATTTTAAATTTAATTTATATATATTTTTAGTGCAATTTTTTTACATTATTAAATAAATAATAAACATTATATTATCAAATATTCAACTTTAATATAACTATTTTAAAAATCATACAAATAAATTATTATGAATAA
>JBBPBT010000811.1:7845576-7865551 GCA_037974875.1 Cicer bijugum | reverse complement strand
TGTTTTTCATAAAAATTTATACTTTAAATATCTTTAACGTTTGTCTTAGAACAAAAAAAAAAATATATATATATATATATATATATATATATATATATATATATATATATATATATATATATATATAGACTTTAAGAGTATGAATTTACAAATTAAAAAAAAAAAGGAAAATCACATATAGCCTATGGCGGGAACGAAGCCGCATTCCCTCCAAATGTTTCTCACGCCAACTTCAACTCATAATCACTCTCCTATTTTCTCCATCCACCATTACCCCCAATTTCCAAAACCCTAATCCATTAATTCAACAATTTCGCTTCTACGTAATGGCCGGTCCCGTCACGGAGTTCAGTCCATCCGGCAATGCTGCCCCACCGCCAGGCCGTAGTGTCCGCCGGAGATTGGTCCAATCGACTCTCTTCCCTCACAAGCCACCAGAACCCCGCAACAAACCGGATGAGAACACTGACAGTGGTGACGAACAAGACGAGGATTACTGCGATACGAAGAATCGCAGGAAGAGAAAATCCAAAGCAAAAGTTACTCCCGTAGCAAAAGGTTCCAAGGTTCGCGATATTCTATATTCGTTTCTTTCTATATTTCACATTTCAATCTTTAATTCCATCATAGAGTTATGCCAGCTAGGAGTTAGGACATTAAATTCATATAGTATTTCATTTGAATTTAGTTTTTATCTTCGTGTATAGAGTGCCACACCAAAGAAAAATGCATCTGCTAATGGAGTTATGGCGTCAACTTCACGGAATGTTTTTGCTGATTTCGATAAGGTTGCTACATCCGTGCCTGATTTGCGGTTAGAGGCAAAATTGTCAGCTGAGGTTAGTATTGATCGGTTATGCATTGTCTGTGTATGCTAAATACATAGCTATCGTAAGGACTAGGGTTATTGTTGAATTTTATGATTTGAATTGTGTGAATTAGCAACATATGATAAACCTTTGCATGCTGTAATTGTAATTCGGTGAAGATTTCAGCCTGAAACTTTCATTAACATAGCTTGACTTTGATACTTAGCTACTACCTAACAATTGGCGACTCTTTTGCGTTTGTTTCTTTTGTTTATTGGTCAGGAAAATTCCAGGATGTTTGCTGGAAGGCAAGTACATCCATTTTTTTCATCATTGAAAGCAGGGAAGAAAGTTCAGGAGTTGTCTGAATCAGGAAGTAATTTCTTCAAAGCTAAGAATGGGGATGAAAGTGTTACCTGTGGTCCTATTCATGTATTTGAAAATATCAAGGTATGGTACTTATGATTCTTTCTATTCCCTATTTGTTTTGCTTTGCTTTGATGTGATCAAAAGCAGGTAATGTATATGTACTTGATCTCTGGGTTTTGAATTCTATAATATCACATTTTTTCATTCAGGTGTAAAATTTGTGAATGCAGGATGACACCTCATCCCTTGACTGGAGAAACTGGACATTTTTGGGAAATACCACCTATGTAAGTTGCGGTTTAGAAAGTTCAAATTCATCTGTTTCGGAGGGTTCTGTTGGATGCTTAAATTTTGATAAGATTCGTGGTACTTTGGATCCACTGGGGGATTCAAGTTTTCAGAATGCCTCAACTTCTATGGATAGATATTCTATATGTCCAGAAAATCTGTCAGAAACATCACGGACAAATTCAACTTTACCAGAGGATCAAATAATAAGTGCTCAGATGCCAAAAGATGCCAAAATGGTATATAATTTGTTGTTCTATTTTTAATTTTTTCAATGCATGCCTCATATACATAACTGTGGCGTGTAGTGGAAGCTAGTTCAGAGGGGCAATATATACTCTTACATAAGTCATCTTTCTTTATTTGTTAACTATTGACCAAAACATTTTTAGGACTCGGAGGTGGATGAATTTGTTACCTTTTCTGTACAAGCTGACTATTTTCGGAAGTCACATTCAGAGCCGCTGAATAGATTTCTTCAAGAAAGGTAAATGCATGCCTGAATCAGGCAGCAGCAACATAGTCATGGGAATAACATCTGTTCATTTGACCATCATAATTATGCATTTATTCTTTCAATTTTATTTATTTGGATCATTTGCTAATGCTTATGAGTAGGTAATACCGTATGTTGAAAGTTTTCTCTTCAATCTTATATTATTCGGGTGAAGTATGGGGATGTTTTCTGTAAATGATCAGGTGAAGAGATGGATGTTTTTTTCATTAAATTCCCAAATATTAAATAAATAACATCAGGGTAAATAAATGTTTTTGTGTAGTCAATTTCACCGTTTTCTGTGCAAGCCTATGGAAACAAGAAAAACGGTAAAAATAAGATGATATTTTTATAGTTAAAATTGAAAACATAACATGATTATCTCTTTATTAAATCTGGTCGATTCTTCCCTTTATCTCATCTACTTGTTAGTTCAAAGTGTGTTTATTATTAAAGTAATTGTCGGGATCTTACAGGATGAGTTTTATGCTTGTTCCATGTAAATCCCAAATTGCTATTGTATTGGAATAAATCTTTTAGCATAATTTTATGAAATAGTATGAAATTTCCCAACTCTTATATTTTCAATTGTGTTGAAACAAACCCTTCTGTACTACTGCTAAGTCTGTAAAATGCACTCAAGAAATTGGCATGGTTTTGAAATACTAGAAAGTGGTGCAACTGTTTCACTCAGTTCATTCATCTTACCGTTGTAGCCAGAAAACAGTTTCATGGATCGCAATTACGCGACTCTTATGTCTAGCAAAAATGTATGCTCTTACTGATGGGTTCTGCCATGCTTGTTGGTGTTGATATCTTGATAGTCAGCTTTTCCTGAGGACAACAATTTATCTCTGTCACCCTCATTTTCTTTTCTCTCTTAGCATGCTTAAGCATGGTCTGATGTACATGGGTTTGATGGGTAGTTCAGGGTTCAGAAGTGGAACATATTAATAAATAAAGATAATATATTTGTACTCTGTTGGTCTTCTAATGAGTGTGGCTTCATTCTTTATCGCAGTAAGCTATAGGCTTGACAGTGATTTTTTTCCCCTGAGTGTATTTTCCTTGTATTCTATGTTGCAGTATGAGGTCATACTACGTTGGTTGTGAAGATAAGGCACAAAGCAGCTTATGGACATACAAATACAAGCCAACAAAGGCTGTCGAGGTCAGTTTTTTTAATCAATCTTGCATTTTTTTTAAATTTTCATGGTCCTAAATTCTGCTTTCTTGTTTCATGATTATTTCATTGCAGGTATGTGGTAACGACAAAGCTGTGAATTTCTTGAGTGACTGGCTACATCAGTGGCATGAAAGACGTTACAAACCCAGGAAGGAAACATCTAATAGAAATACAAGGGTCATGCCAAATGATGATGATGATTTTATCTGTTTTGACAGTGACTATGATTCGGAAGATATGAATGAAGAGGATTCCCTGCAGAATGTTCTTTTAATTACAGGGCCAATAGGGGTGTGTAAAATTTTACTTCGTCAAAACTGTGGCATGCACTTCATTACATGAATTGCCTCCTATGTTGGTCATTTATGCATCTGTTGAAGGAAACCATTGTTCAGTAATATAATTGTCAGTTTCTGAAAACAGTATTAAAATATTGGAGTAGTTTCAGGAAAAGAACCAGATCTTGAGATTAAAGAACCTTTAGATAGAGATTTCTGTCAACTCAAACAAATAGTTGATGCTCAATTGAAAAAAGGGTCAATCCATGTGGAAGTAGCATACACAAGATCAAACAAAGGGAAAAAAAAAATTAAATAACCATAGAACACTGAGTCATTTGAATTATACCAATATACTTTAATGACTGCTCATGATATGGGGAATGAAATTTTATTGATTCTTAACGAAGAAAGACTGGCTATTCTTTATTTTTTCACTCAAAGACCATGAAAAAACACTTAGTCTGGTTTCTTGTGCCGCCTTTTACAAAACCATGTCAATAATATAGAGGCCCATGCTGTTGAATTTCTCTGCGGTTTATTGAACCCTAGGTAGCAAAACTACATTTACACTTTGTACCATTTGTACTGTGTATGGGTCGTTGCTTATGAATGCCCTTTCCTTCCTCCAAAGGTTATTTTGCCATCACCCTGTTTGTAGTTTATTGTTATTTACCATTTGGCTAGAGTGGATACTTTTTAGTATAAAAATTTTGTACTCATATTGGTAGCTAAGGTACAAGTCTATAATTTTGTAGAGTGGCAAGTCTGCAGCCGTCTATGCTTGTGCCAAAGAGCAAGGGTTTGATATATTAGAGGTATGACCAGTGATTGATATATTTTGGCTATTTAAGTATTTATGCCTTAACCAATACACTTTTGTAATGATATTCATCGATCCTATACATTCTGTAAATAGTCACCTCAACTTTTTAAAAGCATTGCTGAAGATTAAGCATATTAATTTATTAGCATGATTTGGATTTTGTCTGATGCATTATGTAGTTTGCTCTCTTCTTCGAACTTGGATTTAAGATTGGCGTTTTCTGCCCAGTGTGAAGAATGGTATTCTGAAACATTGCTTTTCGTCATAGTCAAGAAAAAGCATTGAGAAGTTATGGTTAAAAATGTTGCTTGTATTGTCTAGTTACTGGCCCAGTCCTCACCTCAGTAGGAAGTTGTTATTACAAACAGCTGTGTCTCTGCACAGTGCATTCACCTTCAAACACATGTCAACTTCTTATGTTTTAGAATATCTACCAGTGGTTACAGCATTTATGTTCATGTCTTTTTAATCATGAATGTAAATTTAATGGAGTTTATGGCTTGTGTTGCCTCAACAGCTCAATGCATCGGATTGTAGAAACGGAACTGTTGTCAAGCAGTATTTTGGAGATACTCTTAGTTCACATGGGTTCAAAAGGTTTGTTAATTTGTGCTGTCTATGCTTGCTTGCTGATGACTTCATGTTAGAGATATTTATATACATAAAAACTCTTCAGTGTTTTAATCTTATAGCTTAAGCTTAAGCTTCAGGGCTAGTTAGTTCAAACATGGCGGGTGGGGTTATGCCAGTATGCACCATGTGTCAAGTTTGAAGGACACTTGTGGGAGCGTGTTAGAGATATGATGTAAAAACCATTTATGAATCTTCACCTAACAGTTTAAGCTTTAGAGATTGTTGGTCTATGACATTTTCAATCTCCTGGAGCTGAGTAATTATAACCAACTGTACTTGCCTTATATTATACACACCTTCACTTCTCTGCAATATTTTGTTGGGAGTAACATTTCATATTTCACAGGCAACCATTACTTCCGTGAACATAAGAAATTGAGAATGTAGATCCCATTTTACAAATAAATAAACAAGAATGACTAGTGGTTGCACCACAAAATCACGGTTCTTCTCTGTTTGTTGTCTCTCTGCCACTAGTTGGAGATTTATAAGCTACATTACTGTGATCGCCTAAAGGGTGCGCTAGATAAAAAAAATTATTTCTTAACGAAGCGGAAAGGAATTATCAAACAAGTATGAACTAAGCATGAATAAAAGGTGCTGTAGTTCCTAGATGTCTTAAGTTATAAGCTTTTGATGTGGGGATGGGCTGGGTATCCCCCTTCAATCTTCACTGAGATATAGAAAAATAAAATTGTAGGTTTAAGTGAAATAAGAGTGTTGCACTTCAACCTTTGACCGGTTCGATGACACAGAGGATCCAATATGCGACTCCACCCGGTTACACCACCGGTTCCTGGCTGGACCGGCCAGTCCGAGTTGGTTTTTACAACACTGCTGTGTACCTTGATTCAATCTAATTTTTAGTCTAATCAAGGTATTCATTATAAGAAGCTTTTCTGTGAACATATTCTGTGATAATTTATCTTAGTTGATGTTAATATGTAGGTCATCAGACCACACTGTGAGCTCACAGAAGATGACTACAAAGTTGCCCCCAGCTCCTGCTTTGGTTAATGGTAAAGCTGCTGATGAGGTGAATGATGAAGTAGTTGAACTGATAACCGTATCTGATGATGAAGCTCATAGCCCTGGTGGAACATCACAAAAGTTACTTGGCAAGAATAATGTTGTTGCATGTGATAAAGTCCAAACTTTAATCCTGGTTGAGGATGTGGACATCCTTTTTCCTGAAGACCGTGGATGTATTGCTGCCATACAACAGATTGCAGAGACGGCAAGGGGGCCGATCATATTGACCAGCAATAGTAAGATTACTAGTTACAAGAAATGTATTGTTGCTCAAGATATGTCTTTTATTATTCATAATATGAAGATGTATTGTTATATAGGTGATGATCCTGGCCTGCCAGATAATTTTGATATGCTTCATGTTTCATTCTTATTGCCATCGCCAAAGGAGTTGCTTTGCCATTTGTACTCTGTATGTGCTTGAGGACTTTCCTCCCTCAAAAGTAATAAAGAAAAATTGTTGCCCAAATTTATATTTATATTATATATTATATGAATGACCTACAGGTTTGTCTCACTGAAGGAGCTGACATCCATCCTCTTTTACTGGAGAAGTTTATGCAGTCCTGTGATGGAGATATCCGAAAAACCATTATGCATCTTCAGTTCTGGTTGCAGAGTAAAATATTTAGAAAAGGTGTGTTACACAACATACTGTTATTCATGATGTTGGATGCATGCATGTGTATCAATGTTCAATTAAGACTAGTTATTGTTAATTCATATGTTCAATTAAGACCAATTGTTAATTCATATGTTCAATTAAGACCATTTATTGTTATTCACGTCCGTGTCGTCCTTCCTATTGCCATGATAAGAATTAGTTTCTAGATCAGCATCAACATGTATCCACCCCATATCCTCATTATGGTCTTGCTCTTTCTTTTGTCCTTTGTTGGTATATGGTGATGTTCAATTAAGACCATTTATTGTTATTTCATATGTTCAATTAAGACCATTTATTGTTATTCAAGTTCTTGTCGTCCTTTCTATTGCCATGATGAGAATTAGTTTCTAGATCAGAATCAACATGTATCCACCAAATATCCTCATTTTGGTCTTGCTCTTTCTTTTGTCCTTTGTTCGTACATGCTGAAGTTGATTTTGGCTTCCTCTTGGTTTTAAGAAGTGCAAAGTGTTCAGGAAAGTGTTAAAGTAATGATGTAAAATAATTTTTTTAGTCATAGTATTAGTATAATACACTGTTAGGATCAGTGCTATTTACTCCATAAATCTGCTAGTAAATATGCATTTTCTCCTTTACCTTCTCTCTTCCTTTTTCATTCAGTTTTGACTCCATTTGGCATTAGAATATTTTACCTAAGATGCAATCAGAAGTTTTTTATTGGACAAAGATGGAATCAGAAGTTAACAACTTTAAAAGCTTTTGTTATGATGTTTGTGCTTGGGGAATTAATTTCGAAATATATTATTCTTTTCAAATTACCATTGTAGACTTAAAAAACCTTATGGATGCCCCCCTTTTTTGTGCTGCAGATGGAAAAGCACAAACAGGCTATGGTTCACTTCCATTTGATCTTGAGGTTGGTCATCAGATACTACCAAAGATAATGCCGTGGGGTTTCCCTTCAGAGATATCTGAACTAGTTGAGAATGAATTCGTCAGATCCGTAAATGTAATGGAAGAGAATTCCAGTTTGCAAGAGTTAGTTGAAGAAAAGCCTCTTCACATAAACAAAAGGCAAAATGATTTAGATGAGCAGTGTATGGAAACTGATTATATAAAAGCCAAGAAGGTGGAGATGATTAAGAGAAATGGGTCAATAACAGATTACTATGGGCTTGAAATTCAATACAGAGCCATTTCTGAGTTTTCAAATTCTTCTGGATTGCCTGTAGCATCCTACCTGCAAAATAGTCGACGGAAACTTGTAGTAATGTCCTCTGATTCTGAGGATGAGGACTCAAATAGTCAACACCCTCTAGACACAGATGATGAAACTAACAAGAGACATCCCTTCAAAGAAAATAATGAATGTGCCTCTGAGCTTCAGTTGAATGATAACTGCCCCAGCACATCTGTTCGTAAACTGGTTTGTTCTGAATTGGCGGATTCAGATGAGGAGCATGTTAAATATTCAGAAACAGCTGATGTTACATGCATAAATGTGACATCTAAATCATTAGATATATCCTGTGTACCAGAATCAACATTTGTTCCTGAGACTACAATTGAAGATGGAACAGAGACAATGTCTGGAGCAGTGTCTTCTTGCCATGCTCTAGAAGTTTCTATAATTAATGAGTTGAAACCATTCACTTCAAGTGTTCGAAGGCGTTTAGCAAAACTGTCACAAAATTCAGATATGTTGATGGATACTGAAATGCCAGATTATTCTCCAAAAGAGGCTTTGGAAGATTTTATAGATCAAAATATGGAAGCTACAACTATCAAAGTGATGGATGAGTGCAGTCGCGTAGATTTCAAGCTAAAGTCAACATTTGCTGAGTCAAGTCCATCCATGGAGACAGATTTGGTACAGAATTTGTGGAAAAAACTTCGTCAAATGGATTTAAGACAGCATGCTATCTCAGAACCGCTAGGTACTTCTCAAGTTGTTAAACTTGCTAGTGGGATGAGCAAGCTAATTTCAGAAGCTGATTTGTTTCACAATTACCAACATAAATGTGTAAGTGCCTTTTATATCTGAAATCCTGTGAAAACTCCCTTTCTTTTGATGTCTTTCAATTAATTATGACAATACACAATTTTGCAGGATATTTTGGGGCCCCAAATGTTCGCATCTAATGAAGCTACATCTAATTGGTACAATGAGGAAACGATGATGTCGACCGTTGCTGTGCATGGATTTTGTTTTTATGCTAAACAAATAGCCGATGTTGGATCAAAGTTGGGTTGTACGAACAGGATTGATTTAACTTCTGAGATGTTGGCTTCCACAACTAACACTATGGCATTGGGGAAATTATCCAGACAGGGTCTCACCAAAAGCACAGTTATTTATACTGGGAAGGAATTAGAGTTGAACAGCCCAATAAATAATATGAAGAAGAGGTATATAGCCTTCCTTTATTTCACTATGGTTAAGTACACAATTGTACTTGTGAGTCTTGTGACACTTTTTCTGGTACTTTTTTTTTCTTGTTTCTTTGATTTTTACTATTTTCTGGGCATGTATTGATGTCAAACCTTATTTTGGGAACCTGTAATACAGTGAAAATAAAGCATCTGTGTTCGAGGTTGTCCAATCCATTGTTCCTGCAAGAATATCCTTGGCACTGAAAGGTGATATCTTCAATGAATATCTATCTTCATTGCGCCAAATTTCAAGGTCAGAAGCAGTCCGTGTTTCGCAAGGTGTTGAAAAGAAGAGAAGAGGAAGGTATGTGTTAAGCTAATTCGGTTTTTTCCAGCCTTTTGATTGCAATAAGTTATCCTGATATCCTTGAGTAATTTCTCAACCACATGGTATTTTAACTCAGGTCGCGGGGTTCTCAACATTATTTGAGCAGATGTACAATGTTATCTCCTGAAGATATAACGTTGGTCAGTGATGGTGATTTGTACAGAAAAATCTCTTCAGAATATACAACTAACTTGGAAAGTAAACTATTATAGCATAGGTTTAGGTTTAATAATACAGCTATTGGTTCTCTGATATATAGCATCGGTAAATGGCTGCTATAAGCAACTACAAGAACGCTCCTATTATTACCATAGGTTAAGCATGTTTGAAAAACTCAAAATACGCTGTCAATAGCCATATTGAAGCTTTGATTTGCAGCTTCATAATACGGTGAGGGGACTAGAGCAGCTAAAGACACGTAGTTTGTTTTTGCCAATGATGATGTCTTTGGGTTGAGATTGTAAATTAAATATAGGAGCAGTGGTTGATAAAAAGTCCAGGAGTAGGCATTGACTTAATCCTTAAAAATGATTTACTAATCATCTTTTTGTAAAGGTAAATCATAAATGAGTTATTATCTCTGTATGCACGAACGTTGTTGTTCTTGGCTGTTTCATGTTTATGAAACAGTACAACAAAATAACGTCGCTCAAGTGATTGAGTTCCAAGGCAGTTGTGTTGTTAAAGCACATTTAATCAATTTATATGTATAGTCAATTGGTACAAGAATTTTGAATTTAAATCCAAAATAACATGACAACTCTAATTGGCTTAGTTTTATCTATTAAGTTTCTTTTTATCATTAATTAATTAAACTATTTATCTTTTAAGTTGCTTTAATCATTAATTAAATTATTTTCAAAAGTAAACAGCATAAATTTTTTACAGTTTAAGTTGAATATTTTCCTAATATATCTGATTTTTTTCCTAATATATCTGATTTTTCATGATTCGTGAATATTTTTTATTTTACAGTGGCCTCTTTTATAACTTTTTGCTTCATTTGCGTTATTTGTTTTATTTTTGTCCTTTGTCACATGCACTTTCTTTGAGTCTTAATGAACTTAAAGCGGCTACATAACACAAGTTAAGTGAAAAACGAAATATTTAATTTTGCCTCTATCTAATCTTTTATTTTATCATAATTATAAAATAGTATCTAATGTTGCATAACCTTAATTTCAATTAACTTTGTTGAATTGACATATTCTGTTACATGTAATTAAATGTTATGGAATATTAGGAAACATTTTAAGAATTAAGAATTTGATTTAACAATCACACTAACAGACGAGAATCGGTGGGGCCGTTAGATTTTCGAACCATCATTTGGAAACCACAAAAGAAAGGAAGGTGCTTTGAAGGATATTCTAAGCATGATATGGAAAAGGTTAGCATTGCTAATATGGTTACGTGGTGAAATCAAAATAAATTATTAACTCATTTTGTGTTGAAGATTGGACAATTTAGTTCTCATAGTTGTTCAAGAATCCTGTTAAATTTGAATATGACACATACACATTTTCAGGAACTAGTAATGAAGCAGAAGCTCTATTCAGAGGTTGTGGAAAAGACAGTTACAAGCAAAGAAGCGCAAAACCAATTTGACATGGCTGAAGGCAAGTTCCAAGATATGACAACTCTAGCATTGTTCAATTGGGGAAATGTGAATTTGTTCCGGGCAAAGAAGAGAATGATTTTTACTAATGTTCTACTAGAGGATATGTATGAAACTATGAACAATCAAAAGTTCATATCAATGAGCACAAAGAAGAGTATAAAAAATTTAACATGCCTTTAAGCTTGTTGAGTTGCATCATTATCTATTATCTATAAAGTATTAGATATTATAATTACCTTTGTTAGACAATTATTGTGAGTTGCTAAATAATGGATCTTTTATTGGAAGTATCTTGTAAATCTTGAAAAGTAAGAAGATGAAATTGACGACAAAGAAAATTGCACAAATAAATTCTAAAGTGTGTATTACACTAACTTCTAAGTTCAATTCGTGCATACCAATCTATTTATATTAGATGTAAATGGATTAATCTACAAATACCCTCTGAAATACTTTGGAATACTTGAAGTGATTTGCATATTCAAATCAAGTATATTCCTTCAATATACTTTAAATTTTTTGAAGTGATTTGCACATTAACATCAAATTTATCGATCAATCATAGTTTACAAAATAAATTTCCTTAATTTTCTCTTGTGCACTGGAGAAAAGATGAAATGACTTAAAAATATTTTGACCGAAATTTAATTCATATAACATGAAAATTATTTTCTTATTTTCGCCTATATAATATATTTATTTATAGATAAATTCATATCAATTGATAATTGGTGAAAGAAAAGATTTTTTAAAAATGTTTATAACCCTTAATGACTTAATAGATGCATTAGTTTGATAGCTAACCGATGCATTAGACGCAAATATTGCAACTATTTGACCAAGTGTGATACAATAAGATTCAATTTTACTATATTAATATAATTATTTGAAAATTTCTCTCACACCAATTACATTTTTTTTTCTAATTGAAGAATATTTGTTGTACTTGAATTCCAACGAACCAGAATCAAGTTATAATACATTTAACCACTAAAAAAGTATTCATATATGTTCAAATGGATGGATATAGAAATTCCATTTGTTGCAATATAATCCTCAAAATGGTTGTTTGAAGTGAGCAAACATGACAACTATTTTTATTTAAAATATTCAGAATAGTCCCTAATATTTAATGATGAGTTGCAGCTCAATAAAGTTAATTTTGTTAGTAAAATGGAACCGACATATAAACCAAGTTGATTTACGTTATGTAATAATCAAGATAAAGCAAGTGACTAGATCCATATAAGTTCAAAAATCATGGATGAAATTGGATATTTACTTGAAAAAAAATAGTATTTAAGGAGAATGTATAATACGGATAAAAATAGAAAGTTCAGTCTTAAAAATTTATGTATCTTTCTAAGAAAAAAAAAATGGAAAAGCAATCCCGTTACTAGAATCTTTTACTCCATTCATCTCGTGTCATTTTAATAAAAGAAAAATTATGTAAAAATAAATGTTTTTCTTAATTTTTAATATAATTTTAATTATATTTTTAAATATCATTATACTTTATAATAGTAATAGTAAAAAATCTCCTAATAATTAAAATATACAATTTAATAAAAGAATTTATCTCCTTTTTATAATTATTATATTTTTTGAATACATACTTAAAAAACTTTAAACAATATTTATTATAAAAGAGAATAAATATTTTGATAATTCAAATGGGCATCGATATAAATTGTTATTCAAAAAAATAATGATTCTAAAGATTCTAAAAGCCTTGACGTGTCCTGATGGGAGCAGTATTATTTTGTTCTTTATAATTGCTTTTTGCATGCCAAACCTGCCACTCCCCAACCTTGCCTTTGATCTCAGTCTCACACAGACACAGGCCTTTTGTATCATAGACCCTCATAATTGTCATCACTACACTTTCACTTTTGGTCTGGTTTTCCTTCCCCTTTTGAAACACAACACATTGCACCTCCAATGGAACATGGAAAACCATACACCATTCACTTGATTCAACACCATATGAGCTGCGCTGGACAAGCGCCAAACCACTTAAACTACGACTTTTTGAGGTTTAAAAAATATTTACTTTAATCAAGAAAAAATTCTATTAATTAAATAATTTATAATATTATTAATTATGTTACAAATTAATTTACGTGTAATTATATGTAAAGTTAGTTGATAGAGTATAAAATTTTAAATCTTTTATCTATAGTTCTAATCTATACTATGCTTCTATTTTTATGATTTTTAGGATTTAAAATCTTATTTTAAAGATTGTTTTAGATTTCTGAACTGGTTAGACCGAGCGTGATAAAGAGATTTTAGATTTTTTATTTTATTTTTATGTAGAAAAAATAATAAATATTATTATATATTTACACTCAACTATGAGGATTTTTTTAAATAACTATTTCCAAAAAAAAATTATCCATACTCTTTTTTCAAATTTATTAACTAAAATATTCTTTTTTTTAAGTCACAAGTTGCTATTTGAAAAGACAACTTCCTAAAAGATTTTTTTATTTTATTTAAATAACAAAAATATATAGAAATACAAATTTTCAGTTATATAGATTCACTAGAGTTGTCTGTAACATTTGAACAATATTTTCGAATATGGTCAATTAACCGACATAGTCCTCATATTCTAGTTACTTTTTCTTTAACGTCCATTTTAATTCTAATACGGGTAGGGGTGGACAACCACCCGCGGCCCGATTAAAACCGAGTAGCCCGTAGCCCAATTTGTATAACGGGCGGGTCAAAAGCGGGTAGACGGATTTGCGGGTAAATAAAAATGGGTCGATGTGGTTTCTAACGGGCGGGTTCGGTTGAGATTTTTTGGACCGCGGATATCCGAACCCGCCCAACTCAAATTATAAAAAAAAAATTATTTAACTATACCCAGTCCAATAAAAAGAGGCTCAAATCCAGATTCTCATTTAACTAAAATCTAACCCTAATATTTTCAATTCATCTTTCTAACTCACTCTCTGTGACGGCTCCATTGGTTTCTTCTTCAAAGCCACCACCTCCACCGTTCCTGTTTTGAAGCCACCACTTCCACCGTTTCTCTTTCGAAACCACCATCTCCACCGTTTCTCTTTCGAAGCCATCACTTCCACCGTTTCTGTTTTGAAGCCATCACTTCCACCGTTTTTTTGGTTTCGAAGCCACTGTCTCCACCTTTGCTGTTTCGACCACCACCACCGTTTCCTCATGTGCAAAGCCTCAACCTAGCTCCATCATTTTTGTTTCTAACTAAACAAAAACTCAGTCACCGGTTTCGTTGACAGTAATGCTCTCTTTCTTTTTCCCTTTTTCTTCTAATCAACTTTTTCTTTTTCCCTTTTTGGTATTTTATGATTTCTGTACATTATTGTTAAGTTTGGTTAAATAAATGTGTTGAAGAATTTTTTAAGGTTTTATTTTCTATGTTTTTTAAAGGTTTTATTTTCCATTTGAGTATATATTTTAAAAGATTTTAGTTAATATTAGGTTTTTATGAACATGGAATAGAAAAGCATGATGATATATTTAGAAAAACAGGATAATATATTTAGAAAGGTATTGCTTGATTATTGTTATTTTATACCATCATTATTAATAATTATAGACTAACATTTGTTATTTGTCTCTCAGGTTTGGGCATCAAAAAATCAACAGAATTGATTCACTGAAATTACAATTTCATCAATTTTTATTTGTAATATTATCTGTTATGAATAATTTTTGTTGATTTATAATATTATCATAGTCATTTGAAAACAAATTATAATTTCATCCCTGTCATCTGTATTGATTTGTCATATAAAAGGCAAGGTTATTGTTGTATGCTTAATAACATTTAGAAATTTGAATTTGTAACTGATTCATATATAATGACCAAATTGGATTGAAGAACCCAATAATAGAAATGGTGAATCCATAAATAGAAAAATAAATGAACAAAAAGGAATAAAAAAAAAATTCAAAGTTTATGAAATGGATGGAATAATTACCTTCAAAATGGGTAAAAACAATGGCCCAAAAATTGGGTATCACAGAAAAAACAAAAAGAAATGCAATTTGGGCTGGATATTTTTAATGAACAATGGCCCAAAAATTGGTTATCATAGAAAAAACAAAAAAAAATGTAATTTGGGCTGGATATTTTTAATGGCTCAATGATTGGCCCAAACCGAATTTACCCGCCCGTTTTACCCGGAAACCCGCGAACCCGCAACCCGTTCAAACCGAGTTATTGGGCGGATTGCATTGGGTCTGTTTTCATCACCCGTGGTTTGGGCCGGTTCTTGTTTTTGGGCCCGAACCGACCCAATGTCCACCCCTAAATACGGGTACTATTTGAACGACTTTTTTTAATTATCTGCATTTTTAGGATTGTGATACAATATTTCACCTTCATATGTAGGCCAATATCCTTCATTAGGTATAGGTGGAAACTCTTCTTTGTAGATGTTAAATACATTAACAACCTTGTACATGTCAGATAGAAGCACTAAATAGTTTTGATGAGCGTAAAAACATGCAACTATGACATGTGAACAAGGAACATGTATAGCTTGAAATTTTCCACAATCACACAATTTTCTTTGAAGATTGACTTCAAAATCACCAATTGGTCGCACCTCTCTTGGGCTTATTGTTTCATGCACCATGAAAGAATAATAATTTTGGTCGAATTGCATGACTTGATGAGTATTAGATTTATCAACTTCAAATTTAATCTTGTCCATGCAATCATTTGTGTATACTCGACCATAAGTTAATAATGATTGATGTTGTTGTCCCCTATCTACATATAAAACTCTCAATCTATAGTATGTTCATTGTACCAAAGCAGTGATTGAGAGATTGCGTGTACCCTTGAGCATTACGATGATTAACTCAGAAATGTTTGTTGTCATGTGTCCCCATCGCCAACCTTGAGAATAAGTCATAGTCCATTGTTTTCGAGGGATATTATTGATTCATCTTAAAGTCTCTGAATTTGCCATCTTGATTTTGTTGCGGTAATATGTGAATGATGGCTCATTTAATGCATATCCTATTATAAATTATGTAAAAATTATCAATTATAATAAAGTGATAAGTGGAAAATATACTAAGAAGAATTAAATCATTATCCATACAAAGAAGTTTTCTTTGAAGTTCCTTGTCCTTGAACTCTCTCATGAAATTTTGTGCAATGTATCAGATGCAGTACACACGTGTTGACGAAGGATCATGCCAACCATTATTTGGATTATTATAATTACTTTTAATAGATTTATGTCTATCTGAAATCAAACAAACGTCGACTTGAGGTGTTACATACATGCTTAGATTTTTCAAAAACAGCTCCAAGCACCCCTGTCTCACCTTCTACAAGTGCATAAGCAATGGGAATTGTATTTTTATTTTCATCTTGTACAATAGCAAGCAAAAGAGTCCGCATGTAACATACGATCATCCAGAAGACAATTGACTATGAAATGCATCTACATATTTGATTTATTTCTACATAATAGAAATGCATCAAACTGAAAGAGTGAAACTACAATTTAGACTACCTCAAGAAATTCCACATCCCCCAGGAACATGAGAAAATATCATAAGGTAGATTTGCATAAACAAGTTGACTATAATTTGACTTTATTCTACGAAAATGAAAACAAAAAGTGGAATGACGAGATAATCATATTCTTCATGGTCAATCTCTAAATGTTGAATTTAAACCAAATTATGAATACATGGGTTGGTTTTGAAAAAATTCTAATGGATTTATTTCTGTAGAAAATCAATTGGTTAATCCTAGTGTCAATCTCCCCCAAGCTCGACCACAATCTAGCCAACAGTTTTTTCAATCTCAACCTCCACCACAATGTAGCCAACATTTTTTTCAGGAATCAATGTCCAACACAACACAACAAAATCAATATTATATACCAACATTTTCTGACACTCAATCGCATCCTCATACTTTTACCCACACACCACATCAATCTTACAAGTTCACGCCAACGGAACAATTTAATTTTGGCAGCCAACAACTACATCAAGAAGACAATCATCGATTATCCTTTGCATCAAACGAAGGGGAATTGTTGTATAACACGTTCAACACTCGTCATAATACACCTGAGTTCGATACCCATTTACTGAATAATATGTGTCAACAAAGCTTTCAAATTCCAAACTTTAGAAATGTATCTACTCCGTGGAATCAAATATCCAACTTGACTCAAGGTGAAAGTAGTTCTTCTGCAGCACTTCCTCTTAGACATCCTCAACAGCAAGAAGACGAAGATCAAGAAGAAGAAGAAGAAGAAACTCGTGATGTACCAAGATGTCGTCAAAATCCCATACGTATAAGACAACCTCGACAATGTAGTACTGGATGCCACCTTCAACATTAATTTTATCGTAATTTAAAATTTGTATTTATGTATTTTTATGAATTATATATATATATATTATTTTTGTTATTTGAATAAAAGTTGAAAAAAATTAATTTTTTTTATTAAAAAAAAAACTTTTAAGAAGTTGCTATTTGAAACTTGGACTTTCTTAATAAAGTCGCAATTTCAAATGACTACTTGTGACTTATAAAAAAAAATGATATTTTAATTAATAAATTTGAAAAAGGAATATTTGAATAATTTTTTTTTGAAAAAAAAGAGTATTAAAAAAAATCCAACTATAAAGTTTTAAATTTAAAATCAGATTAAAACATTCAAATTAACAATGTCAAAAATTTTCAGACGAAATAAGACTTAATTATATAATATTTTTAATTAAAATTGCCAATTAATTGGAGTACTGGGAAGTATACATACTCACCATCCCCAAGAACATTACGCATATTATGTCTTGTTGTCTTATTATATTATATTTTTTTGATATTCTTAATTTGTCTTATTGTATGTGATGAAAAGATATCATTTGATATTGTAGCAATTCACGAGTTGCAAAGATTCAGAGAATTGACGCTGAACGCTAATTCGTCTCTACTCTCTTTTTGTTTCGAATCATTTCCTATTTTCAAAGCTCAAATATATTGGATCCATGCATGTCATGGTTATTCATGCTCCCTTAACTGCCATTTCACGTTCTCAACCTCAAATTTAATTATTGATGTTGTATGCATATCTTATTAGCAGGAGTTTATAGCATTTGAATCTATAACTTATAATTTTATTATTCTATTTTTGCTCTCATTATTTTAATTATCTTTTTAAATATTAATTAAAAATTAATTTTTTATGTCATTTTAATTTTTTTAATTAATTCAACAATTAATTTTATCAAACACTTCAAATTAAATTAATTAACTTATTAGTTATCCGTTTTAATCCGCTACTTTTGACAAAGTGGGCCTTAGTGTATGAGCTCCATTAATTTGTCAATTCTAAATTAAGTTAAAAAACATAAAGAAATGATTTTAGCAAAATAAAAAGTTAAACTAACAATGAAAGAGGTGTCCCTACTTTCATATATTCATAACAATATGTATATGCAAGTAATTGTTATTGCACATTTTCATGCATTAACAACTCACATAGTTTTTTAGTGCTTAGTGAATTAAATACTAGAGACTAGGGAGTGGAGAATTGGGTAAGGATGGTCTACTGATTTCAGTATTTTTAAATCTTGATCCACCAATTTAGGATATAATGTTAATGCTATCTAACAACAAAATTACCACATGACGCTTCTTTCTTAAATGAAAAGTTATCTTGCTACGGCAAAAATAATTTTAGTATGTTTGGTACTTTGGTTGTTTTCTTATCAAAATTTATTTTAGCTTTAAATCTCAGTTAAATCAGAACAAATAAATAATAAATTTGACATTATATGTATTGAAAAATTTACACAATGTTTTTCATTAAATTTAAATAAAAAAATTGAGTATAAAGATAACACATTATTAGTCTGACATCACAACTATGATTAATAAAAAATAGAGTTGCTTATTCGGCTTCTAATTTCTATTCTTTTTGAGATTTTGTTGTTTACAAATACAGATTAATAAATCAGTTTTATAAACTCAATTGCATTCAAAAGTTTGATATAACATCACCACATGATACCAATCTTCCGTAAATGATGGACTCGGAGCTTTAACCTATAATTTATATTAATAATAATAATAATAATAAATTATTAATAATAAAAATAAATAATTTAATAATTGTTTAAAATTAATATATTTTTGAATATGTGTACAATAATATCGTAAAACGGAGTTAGTATATAAGAATATTTTTATTAAAAAAAAAAAAGAATTATTATGAATTAATGAGCATGAATGAGATGTTTATGGAAGAAGTGTTTGAGTTGGTTCAGCGAGTTGAGCGGGAGTAATAATTTGGAAGTACAAAAGTTGTGGAGATGATGAAAGTTGAAAGCACTCAAACATAAAACAAAACCCAATTCACGAGGTCTTCTCTATTCCTTTCTGACACCCCTTCCTTTATTTTTCTGTATACACCATTAATAATTACTACTAGTACTACTACGTCTCCTATTAAAATCATTCCATTTACTATTTCAAAATTCTTGTTTAAAAACATACAACTCTTTTCAAATACTTTTTTCTCGTTTCTATAAAATTATTTTAAATAATTATTTTTTATTAAAATAAAATTTTAATTATCTTTTTTTTAAAAATTAGATAAAAAATTTAAAAATTATACTTTATCGATTGAACTAACATATGTAACAATAAATAAATTTATAAATATTTAACTTTAAAATTTTTTTTTTCTGTCAAATAAAACCTTTTCACTTTTATTAATTTTACACAAACTTAATTCACAATAAAAAAATATATTTAAGTGTAAAGTAAAAATTTGACTATCAATAGTAAGACCTTTTTTTGAGGCCGATAGTCCTTTCTTTTAAAAGTGGTTTGGCTTTTGTACCGTCAATGTTCATAAGTTTCTAGATATTATTTGGTTAAAATAAAAATATTCAATGATTATTTCGTTAAAAATATTAAATGAATATTGTATTCAATTTTAAATCATTGTTTAATGAGTCATACCCCATTTATTAATTAATAACAATTATGAAAAGGTAAAAAATTTAGAA
>JBBPBT010000811.1:7834366-7844946 GCA_037974875.1 Cicer bijugum | reverse complement strand
AATAATAGTCAATAATTTAAGGTTAAGAAAATAGTTACAAAATATAGAGAAAATAAAATAGTTATAAAATATATTTTGGAGGTCAATTTCTCTTAATATTTTAAGTAAAAGTGATAAAAGATAAAAAATAAAAACAATTACATTATATAATATATGTTTATCTGAATAAAAATTGACTAAATTATAATTTAGTAGTAGTTAATTTTTATATTGTTATTATATAATGGTGGTGTCTGTGGATTATGGTTATTAATATTATTAATTATTATCTATATATAATGCTGTCAGGTCCAGATTCTTTACTCTGTCTGAGTACGAAAAAATAGTGAATAAGAAGTAAAGAAACTTTTTTTACATCTATTAAAAAAAGTTGTGCGGTACAATATTATACGCTTTCCACGGATCTATCTTGTTCCTAAACTTTAATTAATAATTAATTATTCAGAAGAATTTATTACATTAATTACTTTTTATATTATTATATGTTAATTAAAAATATTAATTAATTTTGTTTCTTGTAGAGTAAACTGTTTAAAAGTAATACTCGTCAATAATAAATTTAGAATTATACTAACAAATATTTTTCTTAAAAGTCTTATCATTCTTAAGATTATTTGTTAAAGAATAAAAAATAATATTATATTATTTATCGTACAACTTTCAACATTATATTTTTTTTAATAAGTATTATATTAGTTTGTTTAATTTTTTTTATGAGAACTTATTTAATAAAATGATTTTGTAAATTTAATACTGTTACTAGTTTTTTATTTTTAAAACTTAGTTTGTGAAGTTCTATAGTTAAGAACAAATGTACATCAATGACTTATCATATACATATTTATAAAAATTATACTCTATACCTAATATTTATACTCCTACCCTATAGTTTATGTAAATTACTTATTTTACTTTTTATTATTATTATTATTTGAGTTTGAAAGTTTTTGCATCTTAAATGTATTTTAAAAATTTTAAATTTTTGTGTATTCGAAATTATTTTAAAATTTTTCAAAACACAAATTTTGTATTTCAAATTTGTTTTTTTGATTTTTCTCAAAATATATGTATATACTTCAAAAAAAAAATGAAACACTTCGTTGAGTACATAAAATTAAATTTTTTCTATAAATATGATAGTATTTAGTAAAATTTTCCGTATCTATTTGCTCGAATCTCTAAGGCATTAAATGGATTTTATTTTGGAAGGTGAGATTCTCTCACCGAAGCTTGCTAAAATGGTGAAAACTTAAAATTCAAACCCATCTTCAACAAAAAACTAGAATGATGTAGTAAAAGCTAGCATCAAACATCAACAATTATTTATTAGTTTTGTTAATTTATTAATTTCAGAACAACTTAAACAGCAGTACTTCATATTCTAAATAATCGACGTTTCCCTTACGTTAGCTCTATTTGCCTATTTGAGATACTTTTTTGGTTACAGTGATTTGCCTTGGAGACAGGGAGGGATAATTAGTTTTTCTTATTTCAATTAACTATAAAAAAAAGTAATTACTATTTTATAAAATAACAATTAAATCCAACATATTACTACTTAGTACTGTATTATCCTAATGCATTAATATCACATCATAATTAGGTAAGGCAATTAAATCGATCGAAGTAAAATTTTTTTCATTCACCTCACACACTCGATTAATCGAGTAAAAATTTATATTTATTTTTATTTTATATTAGTTATGAAATTTAAACTCTCATTCTTATTCGTAATAGAATTAAAAAATTTTCGTCTACACATTTATTTATATATATAAAATTATAAATTTAAAAATAATATTTATTATAATTAACATAATAAAATAATAATTATTAGATAATAATAAAATATAAAAAGTATATTTTTTTATAAAAATAAATTATAATTTTTAATATTTAAAAAAAATATTAAATATATTTAATATATATGTAATGTAAAATTTAAAAATTTAATAAAGACTATGATTTGTCCATAAAAGCGAGGAGTATATATACCATAAATATATACTAAATAATTAATTACATTACATCATGTGACATGAGGTACCCACCATATGTTATAGGTAATTTGTGATCTTTATTCTCCTTATTATTATTTATTATTGCTTGCTATTCCTATTATCATATTAATATTATTATTACTTATGAGTCAAATTAATGACAAAACATTACTTAGATACAAAATTGTACAAAGGAATCTATAATAGATGAAAGAGATTTCACAAAGATCTTATTTTTTCTTCCATCATTTACAAAACAGACCACAGATTCCCGTGACACTTTGATATCCACATAAAATAAAAACCTCTTCAACTTTGCAATTTGCAATCTCTCTCTCTCTCTTTTTCTCTGTAGCAGGTTTCTGTTTTCCTTTCCCAGCTATAGAAGTAAGTAATAATCTGCCAAACAAAACCTCTGCTACACTCTAGCACCCTACCCTCTCATTTTCAGCTACTAACTACTAATAATAGAGCTACTCTACTACATTTGTTGTTGGATAAATAAGCCATAACACAAGGTGTCTTCAAAATGCCAACTTCATCTTCATTTTTCAGACAGTTAAGTTCAAAGGAAGCTTGGAAATCAACATCAAACAGATACAACAACAATAGTTTAGCTGTTTCATGTGACTCAAATCTGAATCAAATGGAAGGTTTTAACATAAACATGTATGGTAATGAAGAGAGTTGTGGAATGTTGGTGAGGAAAAGAGTGATGGTTGTTGTTGATGGAACTTCACATTCTAAGCATGCAATGTTGTGGGCACTTACACATGTTGTTAATAAGGGTGATTTGTTTACTTTGCTTCACATTGTTTCTCAACAACAGGGTTCTGAATCTTCTTCTTCCTCTTATCTTGTTAACTATCTTGGCTCCCTTTGCAAAGATTGCAAACCTGAGGTAACTTGCTAAACTTTGTGGCTTGGATATTATGTTACTCTTTCCTTTTAGTTTTTTTTTTTTTATTTAAATGTAATTTGGTCATTGTGCTTTGTAGATCTTGATTCAGTGCATGTTTGATTTTTGAGTGGAAAATCACTATCACTGTCACTGTGTTTTGTTTTGTGAATTTTTGGTGTTGTTCAAAGAAAGTGAATTAGGAATTAATTAATTAGGATACTCACTTATCTATTCCTTTTCTACTATTGTTTTTTCTTTTGCAATTAATTGCTTTTCCAACTTTTCTATTCTTTAGATGGCATAGTGACTGAACTCAACTCTTAGCTGCATGCATTAGTCCCTTTTCTTTTCAGCTTTTTTTCATAACATTTCTCACTTTTTTGTCCCCTTCCTCTCATTACAAAGAAACGTTATTGATAATAATGTTATGGTTTGACATAGGTGGAAGTGGAGGCACTTGTAATTCAAGGACCAAAACTGGTCACAGTGATGAGTCAGGTAAAGAAGTTGGAGGTCTCTGTCTTGGTACTTGGCCAAAAGAAGCCATCTTCTCTCTTAAGCTTGTAAGAGTTCTATCTTCCAAACACCTACAATTTACAACCTTCTCATGTTTTACTTTCAAAACATTCTTGTTAGTTGGTGTGTGTTTGTTCTTAGGAGACAACTTGATTTTGTAAAATTAATTTTAGTTCAAAAGTAAGTGACTTCAATCTAAAATAATTTATATTTAAGTATACTTACTTTAAAGTAAGTTAAATTTGAAATTTGAGTTAAAATCACATTTAGTGCTACAAAATTTTAGTTAAATTATAAAGAATTTTAAAAGCAAAATCAATTTCAGACAAACACGTCAAAATCAATTTGATGACTCTGAAATCACATTTACTCTACCTACCACGAAACCAAACACTGAGGCGTTTTGAGTTTTTTTTAAATGTTTCAGTGTTTTTAATGTATTCGTTGCTGTTTACAGTCTCTGTGGAAGCAGCAGTAGCTGCAGCAGCACGGAAGAGTTTGTGCAGTATTGTATCAATAATGTAGAATGCTTGACAATAGGAGTAAGGAAGAGAAGCCAAGGAAATAATGGCTACCTTATCAGCACCAGGTGGCAGAAGAACTTCTGGCTTTTGGCTTAGATTGTAGTTTAGTTCCTGCTAGTTTAATTAGATCTCATAAGGGGGTAATTGGGGAAAATAAATTAACCTTAATATTTGTATTGTCATCTATAATCTATCTCACCATGTAACTAGTTCTAACTATATATCGTACTTTTACTAATGTTATAATTCTTGTCATTTTAAGGCACCATGGTAATTGGTATCTAACTACATGTTTGAGAATCCCCTACTTGCTCATGCTTGTTTACAATATTTTCATTCATGTTTAGGGTAGATTATTCTGTGGCGTAAGATCTAGATAAGAAAGTCGTTGTAGCACATTAATGATTGTACTTCTAACAAAAAAAAAAATAGTTATTGCACTTGTACTACAAATATGAAAATGTGAAAATAATTAATCTGCAGTCCTGCAGAGATTTAATGCTAAAGCTATATTTGTTGTTAATCACATGCATTTGAAACACTAATGGACAAATAACATTAACACGTGAATGATAATTGATGAGAAGAATTGAATTAGAAAAAACAAATTTTAGAGTTCAAACTCAAATATGTTAAAAATAATAAATAATGTTAGGTTTAATTTGCACGGTAATGGATACAAAAGAGAATTGACAAAGATGGAGGTCTAAAGTAACATAAAAATGGCTACAATCCAATTGGCAAAGATGAAGTGTTAAAATAACATAAAAAAAACTTGTATTGATTTTTCGGGTATTCTAACATAGTAAATATCCAACCTCACTTCAATATTTTAATACCTATTTGCTATAAACTGCCTTATAAATGGTAGAAACCTCATATATAGCTAAACCAAATACTAGACCTTATTTTCTAATTTATCATTTACAAGTGGAAGCAACTCCATCTTACTCCGAGGGGTCCTTGGAGTCCGAGGAGTTCCCGGAACTGGTGGCTGTTGGGAGAGCATGTGCCTAACATAACCATAGAATGTACAGCCCACAAGAGTTATGGCACACCCAACAGCGTTTAAATATGAAATTGGGTTCCTAAATATCAGCCAAGATACAAGGACAGCAACAGCAACCTGCACAAACAACATAATTCTGGTATGATTAATTCCACAAATGCAAAATAATTGATCAAAATGCAATAACATTCAATAATCTAATAACATGACCTACAATGCACTTGGTGACTAAAATGCAGTGTTGGAATAATGAAAATATTGATAAATTGAATTAAACCATGTAGAAAATGGGATGAATGGCGTCTCTTATAGCATGTTGAATGATGAAACCATGAATTGAAACCTATTAACAACTAGGAGAATTTGAATGTTAAAAGACTGAAAAGTATAGTTAGTGGCTTGAAACATTGTCTTATAGATCTCACCTTAAGGTTCCCAGCCACGTTAAATGTTACAGCAGTGGTGGAGTGGATCACATAAAAAATGGAGAAGTTAAGACAGAAAGCAAACACCCCGGAACTAAAAATAATGATGAGGGCCGACCACGGATATGGATGAATATTTAGCCATTCAAGAACTCCATTTCCTTCTAGTAACAATGCAGGAAGAACCAAGATCATGGTCGCATAAGGTGCCATGTAATAAACCGTGTTTATGCTAAAGAAAACATGAAAAGAAAAATTAGCTTGTGTACTGCAGACAAATCTTGGCAAAGCAATTAATATAAACATTAATATAAACCATCACATGCATAGAGCAGATAGTAAACATGGCTAGACAAATGAAGGAATAAAAGGTGAACATAAGTAATGGAGAAAAAAATATAAGATGTGAGAATAAAAGGTGAACAGAAAAATTTGAGAAAAAAATACTGCATCAATGAATTAAAAGATAATTTGACACAAAGGTATGTCTGCCTCGGATAGAGTCAATTTGGAGAAAAGTTAAAGAGAAAACAGAAGCACACAAGCATCCAAAAAGCATAGTCCAAAATGCAACACTGTTGCCTTTTATACATACCACAGTGGTGCTTAAATATGATAGACTATAACATTTGATTCGATGCAAATATCCAGAATTGTTGGTGTTATCCTATGCAAACATGGGAAAGAAACAAGTATTTTGCAAAAGTTCCCCTTTTCATTTATGGTTGGGCATATTTTAACACAAGTTTGGCCCATTCAAATGGTTGAAAGTTTATGCCCAGCGGCAACATCAAGATAGAAATTAATTATTTCAAACAAAATTAAACCAGCCTGGTTATTATAAGAAAAATATCTGTTTATTTTATTAGTCAGTATGACTCCAATTAAGATGCATGTGCCATTTTGTCTTGTCTACAACGCATCCCTCTATTTAAATATTATTGTGTAACAAACATTGATCATTAATTATTACAGATTTACAATCACTGTGTAGAGGACAGATAGAAACCCAGAATAGAATTCTAGTTCAGAAGTTCTATTTTTAACTATTGTTGGATATTTCAATTAAAAAAATTAACAAGTATGATTTTAGATGATATAACTTTTTTGAATTACAATCCAATCCCCCATCTTCTCTGAAATCTCCATCTCAGTTTTTTCAGTGCAATAAGAGACGATGCCGTTAAAAAAAAAAGTAAAAATATCAGGGCAATATCTCAACAGAAGGGATGGAAAGATACTGGATTGAGGGCTTTATCCCAGCAACTGCGATGAACAAGGTATGGATCTGTTATGGGATCCAAGTCCAACAAACCCAAGGCGTAGCAATGTGAGTGGGAGAAGTTAGAGGGTAATGCTGGTGTGGAGAGTTTGTTAGGACGGCAGATTATAGAGGCATGGGACTAGAGCGGGATTCATTGGTATTCATTGTACCTTACGGCTGTAGCTGGGCAGAGAAATGTTCATCCTCTGAAGGAGCTTCACTCTGGGGATTATAGGAGGAAAACTCGTGTAATAATTTATTTTCAATTCATAAATAGAAGATTTGAGGAATATTGTCAAACAAATCATTTTCTTTTGTACACATCAAGTCTCAAATACATTGATCAATTTTGAAGGTGCAGAGAGGAACAGATGGAACCAGTCACTGAACGGTGGTGCTGCCTAGAAAGCCAAAACTTATGAATAGAACATGTAGGACACGATGTCTAACAGTGGGATGCCACTTCGTTGGTGGGGAGAGAAACTAAATAGATGTCGGGGTGAGGGGAATAGGTGGGATGAGACACTCACTTAAGTAGATTGGTATTCATTGTTGGTAGATAGCGATTGAAGGGAAAGTTGGTGAGGATGCAAAAGTTCTTGGAAATAAACTAGACAGGTGAAAAGGAAAGGCAAGGGAGAAATAAATAATAAATGAAAGAATGAGTATTGTGCAATTTCTAGTTGATTGATGGCACACCGGTGAGACATCATTATTGGTGCCTCACCCTAGGCGACACCATTCCAAAGAGATTTTTATTGAGTAGAAACGGAGCTCAAAGAGCCTTCACAATGACAAGGAAAGATGGGAGCCTAAAGCTCCTAAAAATATTATCTGGTCAGCTGTACCAACAAACTGCCACCTTTCCCATGTGAATCATTTTCCTGCAATGCTACCCACCTGCCATCTCAGTTACTTAAGAGTTAACACAATCTAGGTTCCTGTTATTCCTTCCACAATAAACATTCTATATTGTGTGCCCTTTTGTTGCTTTGTTATAACATTTGCTGGCTTGCTGCAATCAAACTTAGCAGCAACCATAGATGTCCTTAGCTCCAATATAGAATACTTCCTAGTCTACCTTGGAGAGAAGTGAATAAAAAATGGACTAATAACATCAATGTAGGAGATGAAATCCCGTTCTCCATTATTAGGAGTAGGTATTTCAGGCACAAAAGTAACTGAGAAGTGGAGAGCCTGTACAAGGAAAAGTCCAGATTTCCAGACAGAAAAAATAGAGAAAGGAAAGAAAGAAGACTAAAATATAAAGTTGCAAACAATAGATATTGCTAAAAGAAACATAAAGATGATACCTGTCAAATTTGTATCCGTGCAGAAGAGATTCTGCAAGAATAGTTTTTGTAGATGTAGCCAAACAGCCAAGTAAGGCGGCACAAAATCCAAACATATTAAAGCTCATCTCTGTTACAGATGTAAGAAGAATCCCTCCAACAATAGGTATAAGAGAAGCCCAAATTCGCCAGTCAAAATACTTCCTCCACACTAGCCATTGCAAAACAACTGTGCAAGTTCACCAAGATCAGATGAAATATCATGAAGTTTGAACATAAATCAGGTAGCAGAAATATGGCAGAAAAGTTATCGCCAAAATACCGATTATTGAACCTTACCTGTGGTTGCAGGTGTGAATGACTTTATTGTCTGCATAAAAGAAACTGGAATGTATCGTAGGCTCACATTCCCCAGCACTATGTTAATACAGAACACAAATGACATTGGGAAGATTCTTTTCAAGTGATCTTCAGGGTTAACAGTTATCAGTGGTTTAAGCTTCAGCACCTTAATTACTACATATCCTCCAATGGCTGAGCAGATAAAGTGGACACAGGATACTGATAGGGGAAACTTGAAATCCAATTTCTGCAAATAGAAAACAAAATAAAATATTTGCTATGATTAATGATGATTGGGTGATTAAAGCGAGGATTGAGGATTCCTAAATACCAATGTGGATTTTGGAAGAAATTGTAAAGATTGATAAACCTTTTCTTCACTATAAACAGAGCAAACACATAAAATACATAACAATCTTGTGATTAGAATCACTTAGGTCCTCATAAAAAGTTTTTTTATAGACTTGGATACCATCATTAAAGAAAAATATAAATATAACTCACACCCTTTCTCCTCAGAAAAAGAAAAATCTCCCTTCCAAATGTAGATCTGACTTCTACGAACCAGGAATACACTTTAAAAAAACCATCAGACCTTTTGTGACCATCAAAACACAATTGAATATTTTATATACACTGGGAGAAAGCCCAATCTCCATTGGAAAAATGATACATTTATAAAAGTTATGAAAGTTTCATGCCCTAGTTATTTGTTTGCAAATTAATAACTAGCCCAGAGAGAAAATAAAATAAAATAAAATCTATACATTGTTTCACATTACTGAACGACTAAACAACTCAAGAATGCATGTAAGTAAAAAGTAACACAAGAGTATGTTGAAGATCAGTGTCAAAACACAATTTTAGAGCCATAACAGCTCTAGCTCCACGAACAAGCAAGCATGTTTGGTTCTAATTTTGAAAGAAAAATCATATTATTTTTGAATAATTATAAGCTATTTATAAAACAGAATAAATGGAACCAAACACAAAAGTTTTTGTAGAACAACTAAAAACTATATGAATTAAAAGGAAAAACCAAAAATAGCAATTAGCAAGGTTCATCTATCTTTTTTGTTTTGAACCCTTCGGTTCCAAGAAAATGAGACCAAGTAATCCAAAGTTCAGTCAAGAGTTTAAAAATTGTTCCATATTAAAGGTTTTCATGATGCTTAAAGAATCCATAAATAAAAAATTCGCATTGAAAATCACAACATTTGATGCAATTAAAGTATATACCGATTTAAAAATTTATAGGTTTGAATTAAAAATATTTGAATTTGAATTCCATATCCACCTTGGCACAAAATAAGAACGCATACGAAATTTGAAGGTCGTAGAGAGAGTTTGTTAAGAAATGAAGCAACGGTTAGGAGCAGCAGTGAATTAAAATAATAATAATAATAATAATAAATTGAAAAAGAAAGACATAATAAGAAGCGAAATAGTGAACCTGGAAGATCCACTTATTGACGATGATAACGGTGACATTAAAAGACCACCATTGAAGGATAGACAATAGAGATCTGATAAGAGTCCAGTGGGAAACGGAGGTATCTTCCATGAGGAAAGAAGAAGAGAAGAGAATAATGAAGAAGAGGAGTAGGAGTTTCCTCTTCTACTCTGTTTCTCATGTAATTTGCGTCCTCCTCCTCTTCTCTCTTCTCTTCACACTTTTCTCTCTTTCTTTCTCGCCTTTTTATCATCAATTTTTTTCAACCGTTTTCTATTTGTCCCCTTCTCTCACGCCATTGAAAACTATGGCCTGCTTTTTAAATATATTATTACTATACTTTAAGGACAAAACATAAAATTACTTTTTTAGAATTTCACTTATATTCAGATATATATATATATATATATATTTTTTTTTTTCCATTCAATTGCCTTGTTAAATTACTATAAACATTTTATTTTTACTTTTTAAAAATATTCACATCATTGAATATAATGTATTAGTAGTGTAAAAAAATTATATTAAAAGTGTCAAAATTGAAAAACTTGTTTTATGTGTTGATGGATAAGCTTTTCATTACGTTTATGTTTAAATTATTTTTTACTAATTGTATATCTAAATTATATTTTGTATTGTAGTGTAAAAAAAATCAAAAAATTTATTTAACAAAAAAAAATCAAAATTTTTTAGTATTAGTTATTCTTTTAGATTTTTAAATTAAAAAATTATGATATAGTATATTTGAAAATTACATGTCATACAATCTCGTGATGAAAAATAATCTTACAACATTAAAATGTATTTCATACATCATTTAAAATATATTATATTATTATTTTTAAGTCTAAAAC
>JBBPBT010000811.1:7805322-7816317 GCA_037974875.1 Cicer bijugum | reverse complement strand
CTATTATACTTGGCACCAAAAATAATAAAATAAAAATATAATAAAAAAATAACAAAATTAAATCAATTATAACAAAAACAAAACCTAAAAAAAAAAACAATGAACTCTCTCTTTTTCATCATGCAGAAGACCCCTCCAGTATTTTCAGCTTTCTGTTTTCTTCATTTATACTTATTTCTCTTTTTATCTGAGGTTTCTTGATTTATGTTGTAAAATAATATAAAAAAATCCATAATTCAATTTTATTTCATGAACACAAATATTCATCATTTGAGCCTATAAATTAAAAAATAAAATAAAAATGAGGATATTTTTTCTGCATAAAAAAAGTAGAAAAAAAAATGTAGAAGAGGGAATGTGTACAAAATAGAAAAAAAAAAGAGGAAACAAAGAAAAATGTAGAAGGGAAATAGCCAGCTTATTTTCTTCCTGTCCACATCATTCATACACCATAAGAACCATTTTAACTCCAAATAACTTTATACTACTTCATCAAAACAAAAACAAATTACTTTAGAGTGGACACATTTTTTTGAAAAAAGAAACAAAAATGAAAGAAATCTCGATCTCCATCAAACACAGCCATCGCCGACCATCAAAAGGACCACCAAAGACTAACTCCTCCCCAACCACAAACCACCATTGCCACTGTGACCACCCCTCGCCCGCGTGCAACTATAGTAGGCTATCGTACCGTCCACGTTATACCTCGATAGTCTCTTTCTTCCTCATTTTCTCTTAGTTTGCTTCACTTTCTTTGAAAACCATATTTCTCACTCTCTAGCATAATTGCACCACTAACTCTTTTCTATTTTGGGTTTTATTATGTTTTTTTTAGTTGAGTGTTCAACCCAAACGCATCGACTCACTTTTAAATTTTTTTTAATTCTTTCTCCAACAACAAAAAAATGTTGTATTTAGGTTCAATCCTATTTAACACTACCAATTAAAATAGAACATCTCACAATAGTAAAGTCCGTTGACACGTCATGAGGAAAATTTAATTGTGTTGGACGACCAACATTAAAGTTAATATTTTGTATTAAAAAAAATAGTTAACGCCGGTTGAGCCGGCACAAAAGTCAAATAAATGTTAACGTTATATTTTATCTAGCATCGGTGTGACTGACGCTACAATCAACAAAGAAAAGTCAACAAACGATTAGCGTCGGCGATTTGCGTGGTGTGATTATAACTAGCCAACAAGAGTATAGAGAAGCTAACACTTGACTGTAAGGAGTAAATCCATCTGCACATAGAATCAACCTTACATTTATGGGGTCACTAGCAAAGTTAGGATATACATTGTCAAAATGTTTCTACGCTTTTCTATCAAACGGATGTCGAAGGACGTTTGAACTATTTTTATTCTCGTGATGTCATCTCATTTCAGTTGCAGACTCAATTGATGCGTACAATATTTATAATCTATGAATTATAGGGAAATAAAATATTCTTTTTGCTGGAACATCTTTGTACTTTACCATGCCATTCCTACATGGAATGAAACTAGGAGAATGAAAAATTTTGCATCCAGATAACTTGTTATTATCCTTGTAATATAACATACATCCTCTCTTACAACAATCATTCTTCTCAACCTTCAACCTTAACTTTGACACCAATTGTGTTGTTTGGTGATAGTTATCGAGAAAGCATGTTTGCACTAGACATACACCTTTAAGCATAATTAGACCTAATTGCCAGAAGTTGAACACATATTGATAATATTGATTGGGTAGCCCCTTCGTAGATGGGTTTGTTGGTGGATGTCAACTTGCATAAAATCATTTTGCATATTCGTTAGGCAACTCATCATGAGAAAATGTCTCATTTCCCATGTTAGCGTTCACATCAAAGACATCTCGATAAAGCCTAAAAACATCAAACACTATTTCATTCATTGCATTAAATTGATAGTCATGATCCAGATCCACATTCCTACTACTAGTCGAACCACCCCTTGTTTCAACCATTGGCTTCACTTCTCCATGTTCAGTCCAAATCCAATAATCAAGTTGAAATTCATCCTGGTACAAGTGAAGTCTAATAGTAGTTGATGTATATATCTTGATACACTTGTATTTTATACACGAACACCTTATCCCTCCCTCAGATATACAAATTGATTGTTTCAAAGTCCTCTTCACAAAATCTTTAACATCACTAACATACTTTTTTTTCAATCTCCGTCTATTTTCATGTACCCTATTTGTACATCCAAGTACAACCCATTTACTATAAGACCAAAAATTAATTTGTCAACCACCAAATAAGTTTAAAAAAAATATAGAGATAAATAAACTCATGAATCCAAAATAAATTCAAATTTCACAAGCTATACATTGATTTGAAAAAAAACAAGTAAACTAACATAATTTACAAAAAAGTGAACTTGATAATTTTATCCAAATATATTTGTAGCCCTTATAAATCACCCCAAAATTTCATCCTAAAGAAAGGGAATTCATTCTCTTAAATAATATGACTTGAACCACTTTAATATATATTCAAATTATATTAAAGGTACCCATCTTAAACATTGTATTCATAATATTTTATATAGAAAAAACATAAACTATCAATTCAACCACTTATTTATAAATACTATTAACAAATAGTTCACAAAAACATTGTATTATAGAAAAGAAATACTACTCTCTCGTTTAGAGAATAAACATTATTTTAGTAAAAAAATCATTTTAAAATAAATGAAACTTTAACTATCTTATTTTCAATGACACCCTTCAATTATTTATAATTTTTATTATAAATAGGTTACTTCCAAAATACTAATATTAGAAGATGTTAGTCAATCATGAATCAACACAATTGAAATTGACAATCAAAAATCAACAATAATAACATTAACAATTTGAATTGATTTTTTAAATTTGACAGCTAGGGTTCATAGTGGGTGACATGCACGAGAGTGAGTGATGTTAAGAAACGGTGACGCAGCGGTAGGGGTGGGAATAGGTCAAACCAAACCAGGCTTTGAAAGGCATGAGTCTGACCTACAATTTGTTTTTTAGGCCTAAGTCTAGCGTGCGACCTATCATAGGCTTTTTTTCGCTCTGACTTGACCTTTTTAAAAGTTTGTCCTGGTCTGGAAGCCTTTTTAAAAGCCTTATTCACATTAAAAATATTTAAATGTTCTACTCATACCACATGATTATCTCCACATACCAATATCAATATATATATATCTATATATAGGGATGACAATAAAATCCGCATCCGCGAGTACCCATCCAAACCCGCTTGATTTGGGCGGGGAAAACCCGCTTTAATTGGGTGCGAATGCGGGTACGGATTTTCCCCGACATTAAAATTCGGAGCGGGGGCGGGTTTGAGGGTGATGATATCCACCCTGCACCCGCACCCGAACCTGTCCCGCAAGTATTATTATTATAATTTTTAAATTATATATATATTTAATATTTTTTGAAATATTATAAATTATAATTTTATCTCTATATAAAATATTTTTTAATTTTATTATTGTTTAATAATTATTATTTTATTATAATAAATATTATTTTTAAATTTATAATTTTATATATATGAGTGGGTGCGGGTGTGGGCAGGGAAATCCGAGACCCGTTGCGGGCGGGGATGGGTGCCTAAATTCTACACCCGCTATGCAACGGGGCAGATGCGGGTTTTCCCCGATTAATCGGGTGCGGGTGTGGAGGAGACGAAATCCGCTCCCGCCCCGCCCCGTTGCCATGCCAATCTATATATTAAACAAAAAATAATAATTCTTCTAACAAAATAAATTTTTAAAAACCTGAAACAATCATTCTTTAAACCCTAGAAAATAATTTTTGGTTTCAAATAATAGATTTTTTTTCTAAAACAAATGCACCCATTATTACCTTTAAACAAATATGAAATGACTACTGAGTGATTGACTAATTGAACTGTTACCAAATATGAAACGACTATCAATTATAGAATCGCTATTGAATATTAAACGACTACTGAATATGGAATGATTACTGAGTGATTTCCTAATTGATAGAATTTAAAATAGGAAATAATATTATTAATATAATAATAAAAAAAATTAATAAATAATAAAATATATATATATATATGTATATATATATATATATCAGCTTGTCAGGTCTAATAGGATTTTTTATAAGTTTAAGCTTGACCTATTTAAATAAATAGACGTTAAAAACAGTCTGAGGCTAGCCTTTTTATTATATATGTCAGACCATGCCATAAGTAGGTCAGACCATAGGCCCTTGACGAACGGCCTAGCCTATTCTCATCCTTATGCGGCGGCGATAGGTTGAGCTTCACGACAAATACATAGTGGGTGACGACACTGAGAGAGTTGAGAGTGGTGATGGATTCAAAAGCTAGGGTTACATGAAAAATATGAGGGATACAGAGTGATGATGATGAAGTGAGTATTGATGATGGGTGATGAAGTTTTTAGAAAATATAATATTAATTTTTCAAATAATATAAAAAAATTTAATTTTAAAAAAACATAAACTTAGTGTCGGTCACCCCGACGCTAATTATTAAAATAAAAAATAAACTAGTATGTGCCTTATTTTGATAAAGAAAAATAAAAAATTGGCACCTAAGCGTCCGCTTGACCGACGCTAAATATGACAGATAAAATAGGTTTTTCGGTAGTGTGAGATTGATTGAAATGTGACATCTTATTAATCTTAACTATTTACAACATCTAAGTTGTGATAACTTGATGATTTCAACACTAAAATAATATTTTTTTAAAATAATATAAAATAAAATAGAATTAACTAATATGCAATATTTTGTTAATTTTAATTTAAGACGCATGAGTTTTGACAACTTTATGATCTTAAAACTTCTCAACTAAATTCTAATAAATAATCAAGCACACTCATCAAAATCAGTTTCTCTGACTCGAGGTCGTTTGTCTTCATCAAATCAACAATCTTTTTTTACCACATCAAATTTTTGCAGCAAACGCATTTCTTTAAAAGTAACCAACACAGAAACATTTTTTTATCAAGAACTACATAGTTTTGATTTCTCTATCGCATTCAAAAATATGTATGAGAACGAGATCACTTGTGTCAAGCACAATAATAAAATTTATTTCCTTTCTCTCTTTATTTTAGGCACTTTTATTTCAATATAACATTCATAAAGAAATATATTGGTATTTACCAATAAAAATAAAGTAAGTATTTTTTAAGTTAACATATATTTTACACAATTAATTACATGTAACATTTTTTTAACGAATGTCATATGGTGCTAATATATTTTTTATGCATAATCGACTTCTGAATTCTAAACTTGGTTTAAAAGCCATCATTTGTTGTTTTTAAGGAGTTTCCAATGTTTTTCTTGTTTTAAATAAACTTTGGTGGTGACTTCATTAAATTCAATAAATACTTGAAACTTTAGTTCGCGACGACTAATGACTTAGAGAGTAAAGTTTAGCATAATTAATTGTGCAATTTTTTTAACTTCATATATATTTAATTCTTCCTTCACAATTTTAGGCACTTGTTATTGGATTACGCTTCTCTTTATACGCTACACATTCACTCGTACACATTTATGAGTAAAACCCTAAATTTGGGTTTGAATAAAACTTAAGATTAGTTTGAGGTTGCATAGTGCTAGTTTTCTGGATGTATATCTTGTTTGGTTATCATGAAGACTTCACATAGAGTTTAATTTCTTTTGAGAATTATTGTCACTTCTAATAATTTACTTATTGTTATTGTTCAAAAATGGAATCTATGGCTCTAACCCTAATAGAAAATTGTGTTTTTAAATAAAACAACTAAGTTTATTACATGACACCTAACTTAATAAATGATTTGGAAATTTAATTTTAATATGTTTAAGTCAATTGAGTAAGTAAACAAGTTAACAAAATGAAGTTGTGACAATTTTATTGAAAACAGACTTAAAATCGTGTAAAATAAGTTAAAAAAAATTAAAAAAATAACTAAACGAGACAGTGGTAATTTTGTAAATACTTGAAACTTATGTAATGCATTTATATTGCTAAGTGACTTAAAACATATTGAAAAAATAATAATGTTTGGCTGCTTTATATTTTGATCCTATTGGAATTTTAATCTATGTGTTTTATTTAGCTCCAGATCCTCAGTTACTTCGAATGTACACGTTTCTTACCTTAGGATCGAAGCCTATCAAATCATTTCTTTTTCTTCAAATCGAAGCATATTGAATAAATTTTATGTTTCATGTCTTCTGTATATCGCGTGGTACCTGTATACACAAAATTCGGGTTACTAATATTCCTATATACACTTAAAATCTGAGTTACTAATATTCCTCTAACATCACTCTATCGTCGCTGTTTTATCGTCAGCACTTCGTCTATTTGTGAAAGAGGTTTGATTCTCATTTTCTTCTTGTTTTTTTGTATGTTTTTGTGTTGTGTGTTGATGTTTTGCGGAATTTTAATGTTTGAAATTTTACATAATTTTGAATAATAAAAAAAAAGTTTCTTTAGTTCATCCTCATTCTTGTGTATTTAATCATCCTCGTTCGTTTGATGTTAGTTTGGATACATAATCGAGTTAAAATATACCACTTAAAAATATAAAACTTTACTACTCAATATTGACTAGAATCTAGAAAAGAAAATGCTCCAATTGTAACCTACACATAGTTTGCTAATATTTAAAAAATTAGTAAACTTTTTCTATTGTGAACCTCTCCCAATGTAACTATATGATTATACTACCTAATTTTTAATTAAATATATCTTATTTTTTTAATTTAATTGTCATGAAACTGTCAAAAAAATTATAATAATTGAATATTGAAAAGTTACATCTATTATGATTTCTAAAAATCTTTTCGGTACATTATGATTTCAGTGTATAACTTTTCTAGTTTTTTACAACTTTAAAAGAACAATCTACATGTCTCACGATAATTGTCTTATATATTTTTTATTTTAAATTGTTTAATATTTTATAATATCAATATAATATTACTTAATTTTTTTATTAATATATTTTTATTTATTATATATCAACTCATTAAAATTTTCCGCTAAATATATTTACGAGTCAATTCAATATATTTGCGTTACATTTCGAAAGGGAGACCTGTATACAGAAAGTACTAGAACAAAACACATAGTAGTTTGGCTTTGCGGAAAACTTTTCCCCGCTAAAAATTCAATCATGTCATAACCGCGCCGATCACGCTTCAAATCACATGCACACTTTTTCTTACGTGGCACTCATTCATTGGTCACATTTCAATCGCAACCACCATCCAACCACCAGAAAGCGCACACTCATACACACAAAAGCGCTCCCTTTTCTTTTTCTTTACTTTCCCCATTTACGCTCACTGTGTACTAACTCGGTCCCCTTTTGCTACCGAGTGGTGACTCGGTCCCGCTACACCATCATCACGATTCACGCCCACCAATATTGCATAAATTCCCCCCAATGGATCTTTCTCGGGAATCAACTTTACCATTCGCGGTTTTTAATGTTTCTCTGAAATTCGCGTTTGCGTTCGTACAAACTTTCACTTTTTTCCGTGGAAATGGCCGAAACCGCCGCCGATGGGGTTCCCAGGACTCCTGCTATAAGGAAAGTGAATTTTCGAGCTGAGATTGATACATCACCGCCGTTCGAATCGGTTAAGGAGGCCGTGACTCGTTTCGGTGGAAGCGGGCCTTGGATTCCTCTTTACAGGCTTGGAGAAGCTTTTGTAAGGTTTTTCGCTCTTAATCTTTCAATTTGGAGCTGTAGTTAATACAATGTGAATTTTGTAGTTAATACTAGCTGCATTTTTTTTTAAATAATATTGTTCTATTAATTGTTAATGCAAATTTAGTCTATGTAGCATTGATACTTATGATCGAATGCATCACAAACACGACAGTGACAATTTTATTACATTCAATTGATTAATTTTTCAAATTATTACCCGTGTTTGAATTGTCAATGTCAATATCGTGTTTGTGTCACCGTCAGTATTTGTGCCGCAGATAATTTGGTTGCTTGCTTAATGCATAGTTGTGTGTTTCTGTTTTAATTTCAGCCTATTGATTATCTGACTTTGACATATCATTCATGAATTTATGGTAGTTAACAAATTTCCTAGGCATTGATACATTTTCCCCCGTGGTTGTGTGGATTTTAATAAGTTTGCAATTTAATAGTTTATTTTTGACTTTATTGAGTCGTAGTAATGTACTGAAATGCAGAGGATCCAATTATTCAAATATTTAATATACATGTGCTTTGAGAATTTGGAAGCCAGTTGCCATGATTTGTATGATTATCGGCATTGTGCATTTGTCTTGTAATATTGTAAAATACTCCTCCGGTACTAAATATAAGATAAAGTTTGGTCAATAAAAGGTGACGATATCAATTTTTGTTGACCCAACACTCTTATTTTTAAGACCTGGGAGTAAGTATTGGCAAAGTTTGACATATACTCCACTCGCATTTGTGGTGGAAATATGTTTTTCTTACATAATATTTTCCACATGTACTTCCCTATGATTGATCTATTTTAATGTAGCATAGTTTTTGCACATTCTTGATGTCTACCCCGTGTTAGTTTACCCACTTATGTAGAAGAATATTGTCATTAGCAGAACAACTTTGAAGACTTTGATATAAAGAAAGTGGAGGAACAAGCAGCAGAGTTAGAGAAGGATTTGATTGTCAAAGAGCTTGAAACGCTTGACGTGCTCGAAGAATTAGGGGCTACCAAAAGGATTGTGGAGGACTTAAAGCAGCAGCTACAACAGGAAGCACTGAAACTATCCGCAACTCCGGATTTAAACTCTTGTGAACATGTTGGAACTCCTGTTATTAAGGAAATGAATAAGGAAAATAATGGGAATGGTGTCAGGAATCGTGAACAGATATTGCAAATTCCAAGTTCCTGCTCTATGTCATCACCTGATATGATTTTAATGGAGTTGAAACAAGCCAAAGTGAATCTTGGTAACACTATGAATGAACTTGAGGCGATACAATTGTCTGTTGAATCTTTAAATAAGAAGATGAAGAAGGAGAAAGTTTTTCTGGAGAGGACGCGTGAAAAGCTAGCATCAAAGTTTGCAGCTGTCTCTGCTCAAGAGAAGGTTCAAGAGCAAGCAAGATTAAATCCACCACCAGCATCTAATGTGGAATTCACTTTTGATACTCCTGCAAATATGAGGAATTTCAATTGTGATTCTGAGCAGCACAATAGAATGGTTGAGACAAGAAGATCTGAAGTTTCAAATCCCTTATCTGTGTATGAAGAGCACGGATTTAGTGTTAAGACCGCGGAGATGAGGTGGCTTGCAGCCAAAAGGATGGAAGAAGTTGCAAGGGCAGCAGAAGCTATTGCACTTGCTGAAATCAAGGCTCTATCTGGTGCTGAAAGATCATATGAATTTGCTCTGCCATTGTCTCGGAAAGTCACTTTTGCTTTACCAGAACACTCTCCTCGAAACCCGAAAGCTACGATACCTGGGGAACCTACCCTGGAGAAGGTAAAAGATTCAAGGTTTCAAATTGATGAATCAGATATTTCTAAACTGACAATTTTGAAAAAGTTGGAGGAGGCAGCAGAAGAAGTTCTACACAGCAAACAAGTCTTAACTGATGCTTTAAACAGAATTGAAAGTGCAAACAGAAAGCAACATGCTGCTAAGGAAGCACTGCGAAAATGGATACCGTTGGATGATCTAAAGGAGAAAGAAGTTTACAACTCTTATAATTTTAACAAGTTTAATCAAGGTGGAATTTATCAAGATTCTTCTCTACCAGATGTAACCAGGTCAACAACAAGAAACAATGTTCCAAAGCCTGTTTTGAGGCCTACAATTTCGATGCGAGATGTACTTAGCAAAAAGCAAGTTCCTGAAGGATATGCTGCAAGAAAGGAGATGGAAGAGCATACTGAAAGACAAAAGGTAGCATTGAGTCAAATGCTTCGAGCATTTAGGGAGGATCTAACCCTTTCACCGAAAGATGAGAAAGATAATGGGAATGATCAAAAGCAGGACATGCCACAGAGGAAGAAGTTTGGATTCATCCATATATCACTCCCCATGACAAGGCAAAGTAAGAAAAGGACGTAAATTTTTCATCCTAAATCTCTGTGCAGGGTTGAATAACATGCATCTTTATGTCTTACCAGTTACTGTGCCATTCATGATTCATTATTGGTTCATGTGTTTGCTTTCCTGATATTTATGTAGAATTAAGTTTGTGTGGGTGTCTGATTTTGTTAAATATGTTGTGTTTGGTACTTTGAGTGAAGGTGAAACTAGCTTTGGTCAAGCTAGTAGATTGTGTTATTCTCATTGGATGCATTAGAGTGAATGCCAAATTTATATACAGGGTATGCAAAAATAATAATAATGTTCGTGTGATATATATATATATATGTGTGTGTGTGTGAGAGAGAGAGATTCATTTAAATATTTTTTATTAAATTAATTTTTTATGTTTGTAAATGTAACAATGATGAAGTATACTTGATCGTAATATTAGTTTAATTATTTTTAGTAAAAGATTTTTAAAATAACATTATGAATTTTGTTATTAATTATTTAAAGAATATCATAATAAATTTTCAAATCATTTCATGACATGGATCAAAAGAGTTATACGTTTAATTTATAAAAACTTTAAAATGTATCTCCCTTGAATTATCAAATTTTTAATTAATTTTATAAAATTTGATTAATGATTTAATTTTTATGATTATTACAATCAAAATCTCTTAAGAATTACATAAGTTTATTAAAAAAATTAAGAGTATTTAAAATTTTAATTTTGTTGATTTGAAATTATGATTATTGTTTTAAACATTTAAAACTTAATATAAACGATGAATTGATGCTAAAAGAGAAATAAAGAATTAAATTGATATAAAAAAACATAAGAGACTGCAATGTTATTTTTGTATATCTTAAAAGACCAATGTATTTTGCCTATGAATAAATGCCAATTT
>JBBPBT010000811.1:7772741-7784927 GCA_037974875.1 Cicer bijugum | reverse complement strand
TTTAATCTTCAGCATCTAAAATATTAGTTTTACCCGAAAAAGAGTATTTTATACATGTATCTGGGGAGTTTCTTTTCAAAATAGCTCTTTTCCGTTTAGAAAGATTTCATAGCTATCATTGTATTTCTCTTCTGTTTATTGGAAGCAATCATATCATTAAAAATTATATTAGCATAATTAAGACTTCTTTACCGTAGAAAAATAAATTTATTTCAACGGTTAAAAGTTCAAAAATAATATCAACAAACAAAAATATAAAAATTTATATGTTATTTAAAAGACATTTTCATGATTCACGTTTATTACAACGTTAATAAAACGGCTCTCCAGAGTGTACCAAATCAACTAAGAATGTTACTTTATTTTTAAAAATATTAAAAGAAATGTAATATAATAAAAAGTTTCGACTTTTGTATCTAAATATACCCTTTTTTAACAAAATTTCTCTAAATGCTACTGTTTGAAATTTTTTTCCTAAAATACCACACTTTTTAAACTCAACAGAAAGTCTCTATATGGGGAAGCGAATGAAGAGGAAACCTCTCCCTGGGGAAGCGACCTCCTACACGCATGGCTCCTTTTTTTTAAAAAAAAATTGTTTATTATTATTATTAATTTTATTATTTAAAAAATAAAATATATTAATAAATTTGTAAATAAAGTTTATAATTTAATTATTATTATTATAATAAATTATTATTATACATTATAATAATAATAATAATTAAATTATAAACTTTATTTACAAATTTATTAATATATTTTATTTTTTAAATAATAAAATTAATAATAATAAACAATTTGTCAAAACAAAAAAAAAACAAAAAAGGAGCCATGCGTGTAGGAGGTTGCTTCACCAGGGAGAGGCTTCATTTTGAGAAGATCGCTTCCAAGGGAGAGATTTTCTGTTGAGTTTAAAAAGTGTGGCATTTTGAGAATTTTTTTTTAAAACAGTGGACATTTAGGGAAATTTTATTAGAAAAAGAAATATTTGAATACAAAAGTCAAAAGTTTCACTAGTCAAATAGTAATGCCAGGAATACATAATTAATTATGTTCATTTTCATGTTCATATTCATATTGATATAGTATTAGTAAATTTTATGAGTTTCAATATGGGATACCTCTTTCTAGTAAGAGGACCATGGTTTCTGTTGTGATGCCACAGCTTCCACCTACCTGGCAAATCTTCATGATGGTTACTTAGAGTGGTAGACAAAGTTTTTGTTTAAATGTTATTTGATATACCCTTCACCCCTACCCCACATTATATGTAACCTTCATTTTGTCACTATGTGGAAACTGAAAACTGCTTTTTTATATATAAACAAGCATGTTGTTTACTGCTTGCTATAACATCATGTCCTTTGCTCTCAAACGGTATGCTCTCTATATCTCTATTCTTTAGTTTTCTATGTCATCTTCTTAATTAGCCTTGTTAATGTTGGAATTCATGTAAATTGCCTTAAACATGGCTTGGTTATCTTTATTTTCTTCATATTTGAATGTTTGATCGTGTTGAGTACGACTCATAGTTTACTAATACGTGGACAGGTCGCTCGGGATATTTAAGCACCAGATATAATCTGTAACCCTAAGCTTGAAGGTCCTGCAACCGTTCTGCAATTGGAGAGGTAAGCACAATTCGCCAAACTTTGTGATCAAATTTTGTGTTCTTTGTTTGCTTTTCTAGTCGTGTGTTCTTTGTTTTTGTTTTTCATATCTATTTTCTTTTGAATTGTGGTTGTTGTTCTAACAAATCAAGAGAAACTAGACTTGACCCTTTTGATTTTGATTTGATTTCAATAGTTTTGTTTGCTTCTTTGTTTCCTATGATAATCTGATTGAGTTATAACCTTGTGAGTGTCCAAGTTTCAATTTTGCAATACCCTTTGTGCTTTCACTGGATTTTTTAAAGAACATTGTCAACTTTCACTGAACTATTTATTTCCATGAATTTCTTTTTGTTCTGATTAAACAGCATATATGTCATATATTTTTGTTCACTGATTTAATGTTATATTCTTAAAAAGGTTTTTTTTTTATTTTTATTTTTATTTTTTTATGTTTTTTGTTTTCTTAGTCTTTAGGGTAAGCATATGAATTGACACTAGTGATAAAAAAATATATGCTGAACATTGAGTGGATCTTAATTTGTGTTTGAAGGTTTATGCCTGAAATGGAGAAAAATGGGAATGTCTTGATGAATAAGTATGAGTTTGGAAAACTATTAGGCCAAGGAAACTTTGCAAAGGTTTACCATGCAAGGAACCTGATAACTGATGACATTGTTGCTATTAAGGTTATTGAGAAGGCAAAAGTCCGAAAAATCGGAATGGAGCTTCAAACGAAGCGAGAGATCTCTATCATGAGACTGATCAAACACCCAAATGTTTTGCGGCTTTATGAGGTTTTGGCCACCAAAGCCAAGATCTACTTCATCATAGAATATGCCAAAGGAGGCGAGCTTTTCGCTAAGATAGCGAAAGGTAGACTTTCTGAGGACACTGCTAGGAAGTACTTCCAACAGTTGATGAGTGCTCTTGAATTTTGCCACAGAAAGGGTGTTTATCATCGGGATTTGAAGCCCGAAAACTTGCTGTTGGACGAACACGGAGACCTTAAAGTTGCTGACTTTGGATTGAGTACGCTCGTAGAATATCATAACCGAAACAGCATGCTGCAGACTGTTTGTGGAACTCCGGCGTATGTAGCTCCCGAGGTTGTACGTAGAAGGGGTTATAATGGAGCAAAAGCTGATGTTTGGTCATGTGGAGTGATCTTATATGCTCTTTTGACAGGTCACTTACCTTTCTATGATATGAATCTAATGTCATTGTATAAGAAAATAGGCAGGGGAGAATATGAATGTCCGAGCTGGTTTCCGGTCGAACTGCGCAGACTATTAGCTCGAATTCTTGATCCTAATCCATTTACTAGGATATCTACTGCCAAAATTTCAGAAAATACTTGGTTCCGAAGAGGATTGAATACCAAATCTTTTCAAGTGAAAAGAGAGGTTACAAATGTGGCTGCAGTTGTTGATTCTGATAATGCTGTTACTGGCTTGTATGAAAATGAAAGTGATTCTGTTGAGACAAATCAAGAAGCATTGGTTCTTCAACCAACATATCTTAATGCTTTTCATATACTTTCTCTGTCTGCTGGACTTGATTTGTCTGTCCTTTTTCCAAGTACTGATGAAAGGGAAGATATCAAGTTTACATCGATGAGCTCGGCTACATCTATCATATCTGCAATGGAAGACATTGCTCACATTTTGAGGATGAAGGTAATTAAGAAGAATGGAGGGTTGATCAAATTTGAGAGGTCTAAGGAACATCAAAAAGCGCCGCTTGCTATTACTGCTGAAATATTTGAGTTCGCTCCGTCTTTCTATCTAGTCGAGATAAAGAAGTCCTGTGGCGATGCATTGGAATACCAGGAGATATTGAAGGAACATATCAAACCAGGTCTCAAAGATATTGTCTGGATTTGGCAAGGTGAGCTGAACAACAGTAGCATCAAGGTGGCGGTGTCTAGTTCTTAGAATCATTGATTTCGGATTTTGAATTATTTGCTTCAGTGAAAAACTTATTATGATGATTGAATTGTTGATGATTATACCAAAGATTTGAATAAATATTTTGTTCCTGTAATATACACTTTCTTTGGTTTTAGTCCATGAAAAAGTCTTGCTAGTTTTAACGTCCTCGTCTCCACTATCATGCTCTATAATTATCTATTGACACAGGCTTATTCGTCAATAAGTTCAAATTAATGGAAAACTGTTGAGGACAATTCTTTTGGCTGAAAACCCCTTTTACTCAATAGGTTTTCAAATAATCATAAATGCTTGTATTTTGCAGATATCTCAACAGTTGAATTTTCATCCATAGCTGTCCACTCCATATTTTTTCTGTAAAGCTTATAGGGTATACTGTATGGATTGCAATTTGCAATCCCCTTTTCAAGTTAGAGTGTAAGCTGTTAGAGCTTGAAGCTCTATAATATCTTGTTTGAAACCAAAGCATTTTTAAGCTCTAGTGTAGTTATTCATGCATGTAGTTTGTCCCCAACTTGATAGAGTAAAGTTTGTCCCCAACTTGCAGCCATGCTTAAGAACAAGTAGCAAAAGGAAATTAGTAGAAACTAGAAATTGTTTTTACATTTTACTATTTTAGTGATGTTCATTATTGTGTTTCTTTTTAGGCATCTCCTAAAAATTGCATGCAGATTTGTCAAGCGATTTTTCCAAATAAACACCATTTTCTTTCACACGGTCGAAGATATACAAGGGCGTCAACTTTCTAAAGCATCTGTTGTTCATACCATTTATTAATTAGCTAATCATACGATAATTTTCGAGAAAATTGCATTTGTTTCTCATGATATCTCTTTAAATGACACTCACGCCCCTATAATTTTTAAAATGCACTTGTCTCTTCTAAAATAATTGTGCATAATATTTTTTTCAAGTCACACTTTCAGCTTTATCTTTCATTTATAAATAAGACATTAAAATACATACTTCTTTGTGTCACTATGAACATAATCATACATTTTAAAATTACAAATATCAAATATATGGTCGTACATTTACAAATTAAAACAAAAACTATAACTATATCATATAATAAATTATAGAAATAGATATAAGTGTGACAAAAAAATTATTTGATGCAATTTTTTTAATGAATATAAGAGAGGTGAATGCTTTTTCAAAACTAGAGTGAGTGTTAGTGTCATTTGAAGATAACTAAGAGAATTGTTTTTATCATTCTTCCGCACAATTTTCTATTTAGCTATGAAATCATCCAAATAGTTGAAATTTCTATTTAACATGTTCTTCTAATTGAATGCATTCCTACAGTAATTCAAAATATATCGTATTCCATAAATAAAAAGATATTGAAGCATTTGCGCATGAAATTCTATTGGCAAAAGCAAGCAAGATAAACTAACATTGCAAACATAATTTACAAAATATTACACAAGGTGTAATGAGGATATTTTATATTTACATATAAACTTTTCATAAATTCTACCCAAACTTAAGTATCTAAATTTCTTCAGCTCCATCTTAACTTAAAAGAAATGGAAACATAGCCTTAAAATCACCGCTGGTTATTTAGCACACCCTACCTAGTTAACTATCTAGTTTCGTTCTTAGTTATTTTTGGTTTTGGTGTCCAAAGCAATATACTTTTTCATACTTGTAAACCAAGAGATGCATCCAAAGTTGTGTTAGCCTCCATTTGAACACAAAGTGCTTCTTTGACCCTTGTTGACTCCTTCTTATAAATGTATCTACTTGAAACAAAAAGAAACACCAACAAATTGATACCTGACATGATCAACAGAAATCCATAATAGTAATCCAAGTGAGAGTCATTCAAGTTATCAGCTATCCAACTCTTTCTCTCACTCCTTCCTGTTATCTTATCAGTCATGGTTACCAAAAAGCTGTTCAAGAAATTTCCAACGCCAATTCCACTTGTGAAGAAAGTTGTTCCAAGACTCTGCATGTCTTCAGGGGATTGATCATAGAAGAATTCCAACAATCCAATGGCGTTGAAAACATCGGCTATACCAATAAGAATGTATTGCGGCAACAGCCAAAATATACTCATAGGGACAATATCTTTAGGACCAAGTATGTGATTCTCTTTTATCACATGCATTCTTCTAACTTCCACTGCATAAGCAATTGCAATGGCTATGATCTGGATTGAAAATCCAATTCCAAGTCTTTGAAGCAATGTGATTCCTCTGGGATGACCGGTTTTCTGGCGCATGAATGGTACGAAAAACCGGTCATACATTGGGACTGAGAGCAACATTGAGAGAGTCACAAAGCTACCAAGAGAAGCTGCTGGGATTTTGAAATCAGGACCAAGGTTTCTGTCTAAGGTGGTGCCTTGTTTCACAAAAAGAGTGTTGATTTGTGCCCAAATAGTGCTTGGAATCAATGTTACTAGCCATATTAGGAGCATACCAAAGATAAGCTTTGCTCCTTCCACTTGGTTTACGGTCATTGGCACTCTTGAGGAACCAGTTGTAGGATCTTCTTTTATTGCAGCCTTGTCCAAAAACCTGATTTGCATTCACTCAAACAATGGTTAACTCATTTTTTCAATCACTTCTAGCTAACAAAATTTATGTACGATGGTTCAGGTGTAATGATGTAATCTTAACCGTAGTATTTAAATACAAGTTGTACTCTATAAACCCTAATCCTAAATCACAAATAGAAAAATATTGCAGTTGCTCTAAAGTCAAAGATATTGACACAATTGGCCAAACTCCGTAATCGAACGTCATTGTGTGTTCATTGCTTACATATTTCATTTCGTATCTTTAATCTTTTGTATAGGGATTGCTGGTCTAACAAATATTCATTGTGCAGTAGTGGAATATTCCAAATTCCAATGTTGTTCCGGTAATGGATTCATCGTATGGCTATCCTATGTGTGTATCTATGCACATAGAATAATGCACATATGGACAGTGGACTATCCCATGTTTTGCATGCAATTAGTTTTATGGTTGGTGACAAAGTAATGGTGGTTGGTTGTAATTATTCACTACAGTGATGTGTTTGTGGACACAACTGTGACAAATAGGGAAATACAACTTGGCCAAAAGATAGTGACTAATCATTAAAGTGAGCCTCGTAGCATTACATGTAGACCTTGGACCGTGACATGGACGGAACAACTTGTATCCTCTCTGATGCAGCTACGCATGTGAAGTGGCTGCAAAGCAAATCAAGAAATTCAACAAGACTAATAACTTGGTGGGCCTCAAGAATCACATGTCTTCTACTTTTTGAGGAGTTACTAGACACTAAATATATACATATTTCAATGCAGTTACGCTATTGTAAATTAGACTCTTCCGTTAGATTCAACCAGCTTTGATAAGAAAATATGTAAAATTGTACTCCTAAACTTAAGTTGGTCAACTCTGTATGGGCCAAGACATTAAAAATGGGGAGCACATAATCTTAAGACCATATTGGACCATTTTCTAGAGTCTCTATCACAATGATGAGTCTAACAAAAATGGAAAATGCCTTTTCCTCTACCAAATTTGATGGTTTCAAATTTTACCATATACTGCCCCACAAGACCACTACTACTAGCTAGTAGAGTGAGCCCAGTAGTAGAATCAGTCCCCTTGTTTTGGTTTTGTCCTTCATTCATTTCTACACGTAGCAAAATGCAAACCATATTTTAAATTGTGATTGCAGCTATGCTACGAACTTTTACATTACAGTAAAATAATATGCAGCCAATGCAGGTACAATTGCAACTGTAGACCACAATTTTAAATCATATTGAAAACATATCAAGCTCCAAAAAATGGAACTATCGTCATATAAATGAAAAGAAAAAAAAAAAAAAAAACTTTTACTAACCAGAAAATGGAAGTATCTTATAATTAACATACCTCAAAGTTGGAGTGTGATAGACTTGCCTTTTTCCCCTACTTACATAATGTTCCATCTCATACTCATGAAGATCTGAAGGGTTACTAGGAAGCCGAAGTTTTCTATTCTTGAAAGCAGCAATAGGGACACGAATTATGTCTCTAGCAGGACTGTTAGATGTCCTAACTTTATGTCGATAAATTGGTGTCCCAATATAGAAAATGACTAATGACAATAATAAACCAGCAGTAGGAATTCCATATCCAAGTCCCCATCCTAAATTCTCTTGAATGTAAACAAGTCCTAAAGTTGCAATTAAGGCACCTAAAAATGAAGTAAACATCCACCAATTAAAGAATGAAGCCTTTAACTCTTTCTCATGTGGATTAAAATCATCAAATTGGTCAGCACCAAAAGTTGATATGTTTGGTTTTGTTCCACCTGCCCCAATTGCCATTGTGTACAGTGCTGTGTAGAAAAATGCAATTTGTGATGTTGAAGCCTTTTTACAAACACCATCTGTGCACGTTGGCTTCAAACTCTTGAGTGATACAGCTACAGTAAGAAGTGTCATTCCCTGTCACGTGTAAAAGAATTTGTGCATGAATACGTAATAAATTAATCACTTAATGCATAGCCACATAGTTTTACGTCTAATTAATTAATGCATATACTACTACTAGCTAATAGTAGTAACATCACTGTGCCACAAAATTGAGGTAATTTAAATTTGTCACGGGGCGCACGTAACAATTTAAAGAATCATTCATTTTTGTTTAAATCAATTCAAGGTGGGGGCTATAACTTAATTGTTGGGCTACATATCATAAATTTGTTGATTTGGACTATTTATGAATGTTGACACATGACATATATAGCATTGTATTCTATTAGTGGACTTGTTTGCTCCAATAACTTTTGTGTATATCTTACTATCTATAACATATAATATTAATATAATATTGTGGAATTAGTAATTCATGCTTTGTCTATGGTCCAAATAATCCTTTTAAATTGTAATCCACTACTATAAGTACAACAGTAATATTGCAGATTTTAAAATATTTATATCAATATTGCATTGCAATTTAAGCCACGTCAGTTACATTTTACCGTAGTGTTAAAATTATAGTCTAAATTAATAAATTGTGTTCTATTTGATAGAAGTAGACTCTTAATATTTTAAATTATTAAAGATTCGCAGCACTAATGCATTTTTTGAGTTTATAAATGAGTTAATTAGATGTGGATTAATGTTAGCTTACCAAGACATAAATGAGAGATGAAAGAGTGAAAGTCCAGAAGCGACCTAAGTAAGAATCTGCTATGTAAGCACCAAGAATTGGTGTTATCCAAACAGAACCTGACCAGGTATTCACATTCCTCACTGATGAAACTGTATCTTCATGAAGTTGTGTTGTTAGGTAATTCACTAAGTTCGATGCAACTCCATAGAAGGCCATTCTTTCAAATGCTTCATAGCCTAAACATCATTAATTAACATTTCTTCATAATCAATGTAAGAACTTGTATTTTGTAACAAAGTTCGAAATTAAATTAATTAAGGTAAGTTTAAAATAACCAAAAATTGAACCAAACATGCATGTAATTAATTAGCAATATTTTTTGTGCTTACCAACAAGAAAAGCACAAGCCTTCCATTTGCCAGTTTTGGATGGAATAGCAGGCTTGCCATGGAAATCAATAGTGCTATCTTGGGTATAATCTTCTTTGGTTTCCATTAGAGATATTATATTATTTATAAAAAGAAAAAGGAAAAATAAGTGCTAGCTAGCTAGTGATATATGAAAGGAAGCAATTAATTGAGATGTAGAGATCAATGCTAGTAGTAGCTAGCTATATATAAAGAGTAAAAGCTCACTTATTGTCACAATATGTAAATAAGTTAAGACTTAATTAAGAACATCTACATCTATGATTGGAGTTAATTAGAGGTTTCTTAACTATAAACAATAAATGAATATTAATATGAGATATTAATTTGTAAGTTAAGTAACTTATGATCAAATCTACCATCCCAGTAAAATTAAATTGAGTGAGTATTAAATAGTTATTTGTGGACTTAAATAAATAAAGTGAGTTTGTTAAAATTCTACCATTAACTAAAGATGCTCTCTAATTATAAAGATTTCTGGTTCTAGATTCTCTTTCATTGAGATAGCCACACATTCACGCAATTAAGTTATCTCCGTCGACATTTGTTAATTAAATGATTCATATTTTGATTTTTACAAAATAAGTTGAAAATACAATGTCAAAAGGTGGATCATTTTATCAAGTATTAAAGGTTAAATATGTCTTTCATTTTTAAAATATTTCACTCGGTTGAAATGAAACACTCCTCTAAGTATGAGTCTCATCCCCTCTACTTGGTATAAACACTTCTCTTCTAATTCTTATGACAGGTAGTAGTTTAAGGTTATTTTTAACTAAGAATTATTCATGGAATTTTGTTTATATATTTTATTTATTTAAATAAATTATTTTTACATAGTTATAGCTCTGTTTTCAATTTTGTTGGTGATTTACTTGTTATTGTCTTGGGGATGCATTGATTGATTTTTTGTATGGTTGTTATATTTATTTAGTTCATACTAACAAATTAGATTAGCGTCGTCAACATTACACACTCAAAAATATAAATATTTAAAATACTTTATAGACTTAAAAATATGAATATTTCAAATATTTTAATTTTGTCATATTTATATTTATAAATATTTTACAGTTTTATACTAATTAAGTATTGTAATTTAATTTGTAGATTCGTCATTTTTATATTAAATATCAGTTTTTTTTTATGAAAACATACTGAATAAAAAAATATGTTTTTCTTACAATAGCTTAAGCCATGAGACAATTATTACACAACAATAATATTTAAAATTATTATCCTACTTCAACTATAATTTATATTTTTTTTTCTTGAATAACAATAATTTTTAATTTAAAAAATTTTGATGCTTAATTTATCATTTATAATTGAAACAAACCACAATTTTAAAATTTTTGGTGTATAGTTCTCGTACAAGTTGATAAAAAAACTTTTTATACAAATATAAAAGTGTTTCAATCTTAAAAAAAAGTCTAACATCGTTGTTTGCATGAAACTTCTCTCTTAATTTTGTCAATCGTAAAAAGAGAATTATTGATTGAATAGGGCACATAGGTATCTATAAACTACTTTTAATATCGATTTCTATGTAAAATTTAATTTTTAGAGTTAAATGATATGTCTACCATCATGCATGTATGACAAAGATTCTCATGTATTTGATTTTTAAATGACGTCAATGTTCGAATATCAAATTCACATCACTATATTTTTGAAATATTATTCATTTTGAATCTTCTACTTAAATCCCACAATTTTATTCTTTATAAAAAGTCATTTTAATGGGTCGAAGAAAGTATAGAATCAAAAACTACCTCTTAAACCATATTTTAAAAAATGAACAACTTTTTGGTGTCCTAAAAAGAAAAGTTTTAGAAAATGTGCAAAAAATAATAAAACTACTAGGAGTATAGGAGGTAGAGAATAACCTATAGGTAGAGAATAACCTATTTTCTTATGCAAATAAATATTTCGTAGTTCATTTACAATTACTACGAAGCATAATCACTAGGATGGAAAATCTGAAAAAATCCAAATTGAGCCACTTTTGCATAAACATTAGGTAGCTTAGCTTCCACAAATTAATCATGAGGCTAAGCATAAATAAAGAATAAATGATCATATTCTCAATATTAATTTCTTAACGAATAACAAGTAAATAACTCATAAATTTAGATGACATCTTATTTGTATTGATTTTAGAGTTTTTCAGATATTAGATATTAATTTGCACCAATTCATTATCATTAGTCACTACTATATCACAAAAGTTCGATGATATCATCATTTATCACAATAATTTTATATTTTTATATATTTAATTATTACTTATTTCATCTTCCAATTTTACCAATTCACATGTACACTCTAAATTTATTTACATATATTTAATACTTTGTTTTCTTTCTATCTTTTTTCTTATTATCTCGTCGACATATTTTATATATATATATATATATATATATATATATATTTTGTTTTCTTTTAAAGTATATATGTCTTATGGGGTGTACCAAACATTTTTTTCAGATTTTGATTCATCTTTTAAAACACTAACTTTGTGTAACAATCAACTTAAAACGCTAGCTTTAATGTCTATTTAGTATTGTTTCATCAAGGCATATACGATAGTGACATGTCGTAATACGGAGAATAATTAAATAATATGTACAATGGAGAAATTATAATATCGTTATTTGACTATTTTTATGCAATAGGCTTCTCATTTTGATATTACAGAAAAAGAAAAAAAAAACTCATTGTGTGATAGAAAAAACGTGAGGATCAGCATTTAGTGGTTGGTACGTCTGCTATTCAAATATGATAGAAATAAAATAAAAAATCTTATCATGACATAATATATATAGTAATATATTATATTTAAAAAATAAAATTATCATGATAGATAACTATATAATATTTTTTGAAACTAACTTATTAACTCTTAAATATTATTAATTAATAAAAAAAATACTAAAAAAGTAAAATAATTAGTGAAATATTTTTTTATATCTGAAAATATTTTTTTTAATTACAAGTAACAAGAAATTATATTTATTTTAAAAGTTCAATTGATTTTCATATTTTTATAATTTTTAATAATAATTTATTAAAC
>JBBPBT010000811.1:7729471-7741447 GCA_037974875.1 Cicer bijugum | reverse complement strand
TCGTATATCAATTAAATCCAATTCAATTTAGTGTCATGTCCTATTAATTAATAACGTAAGATTATATTTTGTTATTATTTTAACTAAAAAAACATTTATTTAAATAGGTAGAATACATCAATAGCAATTCAAATTCAAATTCGCTAAAACTAACAAAAATTAAAGTGCAAAAAAATTCACAACATTCAAATTAATATCAAAAAATGATAAAATATTTACACATGAGACAAAACTTACAAATAATGATAAAAATGAGTTGTAGAAAATATTCATGTATTTGGATATATGATATTGAGAATGCTAAATTCATAAACTAAAATTTGCATTAAATCAAAGTTAATATGTCAATTTGAACTAAACAAACGTCACAAAAGACGGAAAATCAAAATTATGATGATTTAAAATTAAAAATTAAAGTTAAATTGCCATTTTCTATTCAATAAAGAATAAAAGATAAATAAAATGATAATATGCACACGACGAAATGAAATAAAAACTAAGAAGAAGTTAATTATATTGCATTTATTTAGTTGGTTAAACTTCTTTACTATTGTAAATAGTGATTCTTTCATTCATCATCATCTTACTTTGTCTCAATTGCTCTCTCAAATTACTCATTTTCTGTTCGTTAATCGTTTTTGAATCTTGAGGACAAATGTACATAAAATATATTTTGTTGCCGAAAGTCTGTGCACTTTAGTTGCACTTTTGTATTTTTCTTTTGAGTATACATTTTTTAATGGCTGAAAAAGGAGCATAGCGTAGACGTGGAACTGCAATGAAACTAGAATTCATTTTAATATTTTTTTAATTGGTTTAAAATATTTTCCCTATCAATTGTTGTTATTAATAACAATAGTGTTAAATTGTGCAATAAGTTGAGGGAGATTTTTGCCTCTGAAGTTTTAAGTACCTCGTAGGATAAAATTCAGATAAAAAAATAACAATATTGGACATGTAATTTACTTTAGAATCTTTATATTTGTATGTTGTATTTTATTTTTACAAAACCTTTTTTCTTAAATTTAAACCCTTTTGTCCGTAGATCCATACGATGAAATCTGTTGGCTCCACTATGTGTACTTAGAGCCATCAATTAAATTTTAAGGTTTAAAACCCTTTTTAATTTTTTTTATTATTATTCTTTATTGAGATAATTTTTTAAAGTTAAGTGAGAAAATCATAGACCTCATGTTTTATCAATTGAGAGTTTTTTTTTTTAAAATGTATCATTTTAAAAAAAATATAAAAAAAAAGTTTCTCAAAAAATAAAAACATTTTTTTTAAAAAAAAATTTACGAAAAAAATATTCAATTTTTTTTTTCATAATGTTTGGACTAAAATTCTGCTTGTGGATCAAAATTGAAGAGAAATAAAATAGAAAACTACTTTCGTGATTCAACTAAAATAGGGGAATCAAAACTACAATTAAATAAAAATATATAAAATATTTTTAAGTATGAAATTTTGTTTACTGCTATGAATTAAGGAGAACTTATAATGAATGTATTTGTGAAATTGATGGAGTTGGTTGCCACATATTCCCACGTGAGATGAGAGTAAAGCAAAAGAAAGCAGTTTAGTAATAGATTAGTGACCAAAGTAGAAACACAAAACAAAACCAGAGTAATACGCCTCTAGTATTACTCTTTCCGCGTACCAACTTCCAGTTACAACACTTTACTGAATACACTTTACTGTAACCCGCTAATTCTAAACCCAGGGGCCAACCCAAGTACCAATAACTCACAGATTTCATCTTCAACCAACCTAACCCACCCTTCTATAAATATATATATATATATTCCTCTTCACAATTTCATTACTACCAAATTACATTTCTCTAATACACAACATGGAGGCAGTTCAATCATGGGTTTCAAACAACAAACTCACCAGCATTGGTAACTTTACTATATATGTCATAATATATCATTCCATTTTTCACGAAATGGTTGTTCATTTATTGTTAAATTTTAATAATACAGGGGCACTATGGGCCTCTGGAATTGGAGCATCACTTGTTGCTTATTCACGAGTTAAATCTCCAATGAAGCCAAGTCTAAGGCTTATCCATGCTAGGTAGTTAATTCACAATTTTTTTAACTTCAATCTTCAATAACAATTTTACTTTTTTCCTACATTAAGTGATGAAATTAATGTATGTTACAGGATGCACGCACAGGCACTAACTCTAGCAGTGCTATCGGGTGCAGCTGCATATCACTATTATGAGAATCATCAAAAATCATTGGCAGATACTTCCACTTCAAATGTCACTTCAAATGTCACACCCATTGAGTTACTTGAATGGGAGCTTCATAATCCTTTTTAAGATTACAACAAATTCCTATCTTTTTTTTATTCTATAATAGTGTTTGTAGGTAGTAATTATGTTAGTGTGATCTTGTCACACTAAAAAAAAAAGGATCGCTGTGCGTTTTTATGTATGATCTGAACTCCAGAACTCAGGGTGGTGATGATAGCTATTGTGTTACATGTGTATGTTCTGGGAAAGATTTTCTAATTTTCTAACGTATATATAAGTTCTCTGTTACTTTCAGTTTTGGTCCTCCTTAAATATGAACTTCAGCTTCAAAATTTATTATAACTTTTAAAGTATATTTTAAGTTATAAACCATATCAAAAGCACTAAACCAATGCACCTAATTTTTTTCAATATATATCCATAATGGAATATAATAAATAAGTTAAGGAGATGCATGGTGTTGGACCTTAACAAATATACTTAGTTTGACTTTGTTATTACTATTTTACCCACTATTTATTTTTTATTTTACAGAAGTGTACCCATATATGGTTAGCTAGGAACTCTCATTTAGAATTTATTAACAGTCACATGTTTACTTAATAAAAATATACTCTTTTTTTCTCTTTCATTATTAAACTCCAATAGGACGCACCGTCGTATGGTGCAGAAGCAGAAGTGGACACAACACAAGTCTATGTAAGAAAAATCAAATCAACCATTAAGAATTGACAATGGTTGTCTTAAGACTATCGGTTAATAAAATTAAGTTAATTTTCTTCCAAACGTATAGTACAACACTCTATAATCTTGATATAACCATATTCTTCAAATTAAATACATCAACAACATACAAGTATAAGAAAAAAAAAATCATAGAGGATTCTATTAATTCGAAAGTTCGGTCTAAAAACAAAATAAATTTTGATTAAGATTTGAATTCATATTCTCTTTAATAATACATCTTTAACTAAATTGTATTACCAAATTGAAATCAATAGGTTAATTAGATTTCACCGTCTTCCATACAATATCATGATTGATCTATAGTTTTACTTCTCCTCCACAATAGCACAAACTTCTAATTTTTCTATTCCTTATAAACAACAAAGGAAAAAATCTGTCTAAAATATCTTGAAAACTTTGCTCAAATTTTTTCAGAAAACATTTACATATTAAAAAAATTAGTGGTTCAAAAAAAATTAAAATAAAAATTTTCAAACATTAATCTGAAAAATTTGAACCATCAAATTTAAGAGCAATGAAGGATTAGAAACAAAAAATATTCTCACCAGCAAATTAGACGGAGTAAGAGTGTGTTTGATTTAAAAAAAAAAATTCTACGAGTTAAATAGTGAAAAATAAAACTTCCTCAGTAAGGAGCACAGGCAGGCGTATACAAAATTGGGAGTTCTGTAGCCTTCCTTCGACCAAAAAAAAACTTGAAGCAAATCCCACTAAAAGAGTACAAGCCCAATAAAAAAAAGAAAGAAAAAAGAGAGAACAATGGGATCTAAGTCCACACAAACAAATCCTTTTACATATTTTTCTGTATTTTCATTCCTCTAAAATGCTCGCTCAAAACATCACTTAATAAAGAGATACTTCATTTTTTTTTCATAAAAATTACTTGTTTAATTTCAGTTTTGGCCTCAAATAAATATGAAATGGACACTCATATACCTGATTTAAATCTTGAGAGATAAATAAATATAGAGAGTAATGTGACATATGTAGGGTTTTTTTTCTTTGAATAACTCAATTTTTTTTTACTAAACTACTACTTTTAAAAATTATACACTAAAAATCTTTTTTTTTTCTCTTAATTATAAGTTAGATTTGTAAATGGCTACTTGTTTAAGAAAGTCTAAGTTTACAAAAGCATATTTCTTAAAGATTTCTTTTTATTTTTTATTTTTTATTTTTAATTTTTTTTAAATTAATACACACATATATATATATATATATATTTCATAAAAAAAACACCGATTTTAAATTACGTATATTTACTAGAGTTGTCTGTAATATTTGGACAATATTTTTAAGTACTTGTATTAAATTTGAAATGGACATTAGAGATGTGCTGTTGTTTTTTCAGAATGTATTGTGTGTGCGTGTGTGTGATAGTGTGGGTCGTGATAAAGATGGGTACACTATTCTATATCGGTGAGGTACAATAGAATAAAATCCGACTATCAATCATTGGGTTTAACTTAACTAAATGAGATTCAATATGATTGAAATGGAATAAGAGGCAAATGAATTGGGATTTAATTCATAACATGAATTAGAACAAATGTGGTTCACCCAACTATTCCAAGAGTTACATGGGATGTAATTGGAAAAGAGTTTCATACCTAAATAGTTGTGTTTTTGGTGAATCAGCTCAGCTATCTCGAAACAAAGTGAAATATAGATCTTTGTCTCACTTAAAAAATCTTCCAATGAGATTTTTAGAGTCAACGGTGAGGGTCATTTATTTGAATAAAATAGTGGGAACATATTCAATAAACACTTGTTAAATATGTTTATTACACTATATTTATATACATGTTTTTCTGTTTTAGACTAATTATGTCTCCAAACACAACCAATACAATTTCACTATGAATCATCTTTGAGATGGAAAAGTTATTAGAAAATAACTTACTGACTGATACAAAAACATCATAATTGTTTTGAAATAAGAAAGAAATTTGTATGTGCTCGAAGGGCCTATGCTTGAACAACCCCGCTGCAAATGCTACTAGGACTAAACGAGATGCTTATAAGAAGCATCAAGATGATGCCTTAGATGTCTTATGCCATATGCTTGCTACCATGAAATTGACCTGCAAAAGCAACATGAGCATATGGAGGCGTTTAATATGATCAAACACCTTAAAATGTCTTTTCAAAAGCATGCTAGGCAAGAAAGATTTGAAGTGTCAAGAGCTACTTTCCACTGCAGACTAGAAAAAGAAAATCTTGTTAGGCCCCATGTACTCCAGATGACTTGAGAACCTAGAGAGACTAGGATTTCCTTTGAACCTAGAACTACTAACATATGTAATCATACTATCATTGTCGATTGTCTTTGATTTTACGGAAACTAAATATACAAAAAAAAAAAAAAAACTTACCAGAACAAAAATCAAAAAGTTATATATTTGCAAGGAACAAAAACATATTTAAACATTTTTTAATTATTGCATTTACTTCATGTATCTTCAAAAAAAGTTCTTGTGTACCACGAAGAATCAACTTGCGTTCTTTTAACATAATCTTGCAATGTCAGCATCATTAAGTAGTGCCTACACAATAACACAAACTAATTAAAATTATGACAAGTGTAAAAGTAAAGGATACTCCAATTTTGAAAATCATATGAAATTACCATAAAAAAATTATGTGAAACTAAATTGACCTTCTTGTCTTTGGGGTGGATCAAAAGTGGGAGGTGTCGAATAAGATACTCCAACAAATACTTCAAGAAGACCTTAAAATGATTACGTTAAGTTAAAACAAATGATAGTATAAGTAAAACTAAATAAGTGATCTACATTTCAATTAATATACCTTATATGCTTGATTGAGTGGTTGACCTCTCGGTTGAGCTTTTTTTCTTCTAGTCGGTTGAAGCTCAACCCTACCCTTACATCTCTTTTGTCTCTTTAAGCTAATTCGTTTCTTGAATCTATTTAGTTGCATAACACCATTACTCATAAATACTGAGGTATCATTGTCATTGTTTTTGTCTTGTAAGCGAATTTCCATTATTTGTTTACACATGACATCTAGAGTGCTATCTACAACCTTAAGACATTCTTCATAAGGTGATGTTTTAGCTGTCACTTTAATGAACTTTGAGACAATGTTTCTTAATCTTCGTGTGCTAGACAACTTTGAATCTCCTTCTACATCTTTTCCTCTCAAATCTTGCATACCACTGCATTGAGCTTCTCTTGTCCATCTTTTTAAAATGAACTCATCAGAAATAACGTTTACATCATTTGCTTCAAACACTTTTAGTGCATGACAACAAAGTTTTCCAAATGTCTCAAAATGTCTACAACTACAAGATATGGATGGTGAAACAAGATCAAATGCTATTTTCAAAAATCTTTCACAATCAACCATACTGATGGTATATTGACATAAAGAGTGAGACACATGTCTCTCAAATGTGAACAAAGCTAAAAATACCTTAAACTTTTTCTAGAACAAATCAAATACATTGTGTGTATACTTTTGCCATTTGTATTAGTATCAGTGACAACTCATATCTTAATCTAGCAAGCTTATATATGGATTCATACTCACAAGTTAACTCATTGCCTCTCTTTTCATCAACAACTTGTTCAAAGTGTATGAAGAATTCTATAATATCCGATTTTGGTTTCATACAAAATTTGAAGTGAGAATTCCAAGATCACTAAGTTGGGTACTTCTCATGCCAAGTGTGAATGCTTCCTTCATGTAACACGAAGTCCATTTTCTTTTTATAACATAGATTAATTTTATCTATTTATTTTCATGAACACTATATTGGTTAACCAAGTCGGTCCAAACTTTTTCAAAATAGGCTTTAGTGTCAAAGTCATACATGCATTTCTTGAAATCTCTAAAAAAAAAATAACTTCTTGCTCTCATCAAGTTTCGAAGGTGTTTAACTTTATTTTACAACAAATGTCAAGTGCATAAACAATGGCATGTCTCAAGCATCACTTCGAAAAATGCCCTATACATTGCCTGATCTTGATTAATAAAGACAATCCTCAATTTGTTGTTGTTGTGTGTTTGTAAGAATGTCTCAAACAACCATTTAAATGACTCAACTATCTCATCATATAATAGTGTTGCACCAAAAACGATTGAACCCTTATAGTAGTTGAAACTAGAAAATAGAGCAAGTGGCCTATTCGCATGGTTGGTACAATAGGAAGGATCTAATGACATAACATCACCAAAATATCTATAATCCAATACCATATTTGTGTCACACCAAAACAGATTGGCTATTTGTTCTTCTATATCCATGTGATATGCATGAAAGAAATATAGATTCCCCAACAATTTCTGCTAAAAATATTGCGAAAGATATCCGGCTTCACCATACATAGGGATGGGAATAGGCTAGGCCGTCCGTAGGGGCCTATGGCCTGGCCTACTTATGGCCTGACCTGACCTATTTAATAAAAAGGTTAGGCTCAGGCTGTTTTTAAAGCCTATTTATTTAAATAGGTCAGGCTCAGACTTATAAAAAAGCCTGTTAGGCCTAACAGGCCGGCCTATATATATTTATTATTTATTAATATTATTTTTTATTATTATATTAATAATATTATTTTCTATTTTAAATTATATCAATTAGGCAATCACTTACTAATCATTCCATATTCAATAGTCGTTCCATATTCGGTAGCAGTTCTATATTTGGTAGTCGTTTTATATTCGGTAACCGTTCAATTAGTCAATCACTTAATAGTTGTTCCTTATTTGTTTAAGAAGTAATAATGGATTCGTTTAAAAAGGCTTCCAAGCCAGGTCAAACTATTAAAAAAGTTAGGCTTAGGCCGAAAAAAAAGTCTATGATAGGCCGTAGGCCAGGCTTAGGCCGAAAAAATAAATCGTAGGCCAGGCTCAGGTCTTTCAAAGCCTGGTCTGGCCTGGCCTATTACCACCCCTAAATACACCATACTTTATCTTTTTGCTTTGAGGTAATTTTTTACATCCAAACGTGTATATCCAAGATTAGCTTCGTGCCCTGCTTTCATGCTCATAAGTTGATATGTTAACTTCTATATTAATCCAGAGTCATTAGCTAGATCAATCTCATAAGCATGAACTTCAATTATCTTTTTGTGCAATGGTAGCATATGTGTTGTATAAATCTTCGCAATGGTAGCATATGTGTTGTCTATGGTATTTGTAGAGGGTGGTTATGGTCCTTTACAAATTCATAGATAGCAAATCTTTCATTCTTTAATGAAAGATAAATTCTTGCTTTGCAATTAGTTCTAGTCTCGACTTTATGGTTGCTAACAAAAACATCTTTCTTGTCGGACTTTTGTAATCCTTCATTACTACAAACAAACCTATATGATAATATAGAACCATCTTTTTTATTTCTTGTTCACATAAATTTTTTTAACATCAAAACCATCATGTGCACCATATGTAAACAAAATTGATAAGCAGATTCTATTGAGTCAAATTTCATAGCAGTCATTGGTTTCCAGTCAATACTTGAAGATGTCATATTTAACATAAAAAAATTCATACTCTATTTCCAACATAAAAAAACTGAATAAGGAAAAATAGAAAACAGCAGGAAGAGACTCCATACAAAAACAAAGAGTAAAGAAAAAATACTTACTATAAAACAACACGCATAAACACTTAACGAGAACAAAATTAATACTCATTGTAATGACATAGAAAACAGATCCCACGAATAAAAAAGAGAAAGAAAAAAAAAAAAGAAGCTACAAAGATGATAGCGATGTTGATTATGATAGAGAAGAGAAGCAAATTAAACTCTAAACATTTTAGTGGAGCATATAGATGAAATGGCAAGAAAGAAATTTTAGTTTGAGCAAAAAAATTAAATAAACCTCGAAGAAAGTTGGAGCAAGCAACACTGAGACGGTTTCTGGTTGACGACTGTTGAACGGCGTGGTGAAGACGGTAATCGACGACGATCATCAGTGGACCGTTCGCGAATGAAGGCCAAATGGGTATGTGATGAAAACTCGTTCAACCCTCAACATATTGTGTTATTATGTTTTTGTTTAAAAAAATAAAAGAGTTTCCACGTGGCATGATTACAATGTTTCGATGAATCAAACGGACTAAAATAATTAAAAGTTATAGAGTCGTTCTCACAATAAAGTCAGATAATCTATTTCGGGTTGGCAGTGGATTCAACCCTTCATCCAGGCTGGCCTTAAACAAATACATGACCTCAACTGTTGATATTAAATTAATCTTTATCATTATATTAATAATAATTAATAGTGGTTAGGCTTTCCAGGAACTATACAGGGAAGGGAATGAAAAGTACAAAAGTGGTTACAAAGATGGGGAATTTGCTTTGCACATTTTCTATATTGTTTAGTTGGAAAGTCTTCATCTCCCTAACCGCTTGATTCTTTTTGTTAAGTATTTTACTAACAACTATTCTAAATTAAAAGAGATAGCCTACCAAAATCACTTCCTAATTTACCACAACTAACAACCCTATGTTTCCTTACAACTTTCATTCTCATATAAATTTTACTCTATCATTTTTCTATTAAATATTCAACAAAAAGATAATGATTGGACATCTACATATTGTTATGAGGTTACATCCAGCCAACTAGTACTGTTCTTTTTTCATTATGAAGTATATGCACGCTATATAGTATAAAGGATAATGACATAATAATGTATTTTACCAAATTAATTAATTGAACATGAGACATGAATCATTTCTAATAGGGTCCAAGGAACATATATTATATAAAGAATAAAAAGTTAGATGCCAACTATATTTATATACACCTAAGTTTAGAAGAAACATATATGTATATTATCTCCCTCTTTCATTGCTGTGTAATTTAAGAAAGCAGAGGAGGAAAACTAAAAAGAAGAAATGGATTGTTGTGTGTGCACAACTATGCCATTAATATTAAGGCCTCCAAGGAATACAATATGTGGGGCTTGTTATGAAGGAGTTAGGAACATAATCAACATGATGAACGGTATTGAAAGTGAGAAATCAAAATCAATAATCACTAATCCAAATTCTCCACGAAATTCGAGTAAGGCAAGCTCTAATTCTTTTCATAATTCATAATTCATATGGTTGATTAGAAAACAAAAAATAGTATGATGTATACAATCACTCTATTCAGTTTTTATTAGCTTGATAAATAAAATTAATTAGTAAAATAAACAGTTAATGTTATTTTTCCTCTGCAGACACTTGATGATTGTATAAGATGGTGTTCGGAGCAGATAGACCAATTTAATCAACAAAAACAAGACTTGGCTTTTCTTAGAGGATTTCTTGATGCCTTCAAAGAACAAATTCACACTGATATATTAATAAGTCCAGCCAATCATGGTCCACCTATACCTGCACATAAATCTGTTTTGGTGAGTTCTTTTTTTATTTGTATTTCCCACTAAATATTTTCCATAACCATTTTTTAAAAATTAAAATCATTCTTAATTTATTTAATCTAAGAAAACTTTCAAATTACCTTTTTCCTAAAAATATTTGTTAATATTTTTTATAAATATTTCAAAAAGTTTCGTCACTTTAAAAATGAATTTTAAAGTGATGAAACATATTAAATTTCACTCAATAATAGTATTTTAAAAATGAATTTTAAAGTGATGAAACATATTAAATTTCACTCAATAATAGTATTAGAAAAAAAAAATTATGATACAAATATTATTGGACACCAAATAATAATATAATAACATAGCTGGAAAATGAATGTTAAAAAATTTAATGTTAATAGTTTTCTAAATCTAATGAGTATTGAAATATATTATTATATTGTAGGCTGCAAGATCAGAAATATTTAAGAACATGCTAGAGTGTGATGAATGTAAAGCTCCACCTAGTAACATAATTACCATACCCGATTTGAATCATGAAGAACTAGAATCTCTCTTGGAATTTCTCTACAGTGGAACATTGACTTTGGAAAAATTGGAGAAACATGTGTATGCATTGTCACAAGCAGCTGATAAATATGTTATCCCACACTTGTCGAAATACTGTGAAAGATACCTTCTCAATTCAATTAGCACCTCTAATGCATTTGAGACACTAGAGATTGCTGATACTTGTTCCAACCATAATTTGAAGGAGACAACATTTAATTTCTTGGTTAAAAATATTGAGCATATGATTTCTTCTCCTAAATTTGAAGCTTTTGTACATAGGAGTCCACATTTGACTGTGCAATTAGTTACAAGGGCATTTGTTAATGGTTCCAAATAATCAAATTTTTCTACAAGTGGAAGAGAGGCAAAGTTGTTTCTATTTTGAATTTCATTTTTTTAGTTATGTACTTATTGAAAACTATTGATGAGATCGTTCAGCAGAATAAAATAATCCATGCACAATGTTTCTATTTTGGTTAGATAATTCATGTGACCAAGTTATGTAAATTAAAAATGTTTTTAATTTTTAAGGGTAAATTTAAAGAAAAACTTTTTAAATGGGCTAAAATCAAAGTGGCCTATACTTGTAGGAACATTATATATTGAAGAGAAATTTTACAGTACATTTCATTTGATTTTTTAAATTAATAGTTAAATGAGTTTTGTTTTTAAGAAAAACTATTACCTATCATTTAAAAAGTTATAATAACTAATATTAATTATTTATCAAAATTGTTAGTGAAATAAAATTAAATTTTTCTTGAATTTTCATTATTCATAATATTGAATATAAAAAAAATAGCATAATACTTATAAAAATTAAATGATGTTTTTTTTTTATGAAATTATATTTCTTAAAATACAAAAGTCAAGAAATTGATCTTTGATTTCAAAAATTGATAGTTAATTTATTAGTTTAGGAAGCAATGTAAAAAAACTATTTAATTTATAAATGTAATGTAGAAACTCCTCTATTTTTTAATCCTAATTTATCCCAATTGTTCAAAGAGACACAATGTAATGACCAAAAAATAGATTATTAAGTGTATATTTGGCAA